>JAMAKR010000071.1:48422-97657 GCA_023628425.1 Chaetomiaceae sp. PYS4301M
GGGGGGGCTTTAGTTATAGTAGGGAGCCAAGGGGGGAGAGCCAAGGGGGGAGAGCCAAGGGGGGGGGGGCCTTTGCTACTTTTTTCTTTCATTTTTCTTTTCATTTTTCTTTTTCTTTAAATAATGCTATGTTGTCTATCATTAACTATGATGCTTATAGTTTCATCAGTGTCAGTGGCAGAGGCGAGAGGTATGTAGTGTTAAGTGCAATGCCATCGTCGTTGTACGATGAAGCCTTGTCATCAAGGTCATCGAGTCGGCATCCGATGGGTGAGTGCATTCTACGAAAGCTCATTCACCCCCATCGTGTAAACCTGTAGCTCTGGAAGGGCCTCGTGGAACTCCCTCTCCACCACGCGTGCGTGCTCCTCGGAGCGAGGGCTGATGGAGCACTCAAACGGCAAGGGTACTGAGTTGAATCCGTCTGAAAACGCAAAGCTGCGAAATTCTGTCAGCATCATGGTCAAAATGTACTTGGACGTGGCGGGCATGGAAGAGCCGTGAGTTCTCACGTACATGTCGACATCAATCTTTTCCCCCCTTTCGTCCAACACTGGCTTGACGTCAAACGCCCACAGTATCCGGGCGATGTTGATCGCAATGGACGCAGACCCGAGGTGCATTCCCGGACAGATGCGGCGTCCCCAGCCAAAGGCACTGTGGCCTAGTGTACCGGGGTAGCCGTCCCGCTGCTCGAGGAAGCGTTCTGGACGAAACTCGTGAGGTTCAGGGAAGTCTGCCTCGTTGAGATGGACTGTGATAAGACAGTGTTGGTCAGTTCCGGAGATGAAGGAGTGATGCCCCCCCCCCACCCTTTTTTCTTTTTCTGATCGGGCTAAGAGGATATGCACTTACTACCCCACAACGGCGCGATGATGGTGCTTCCCCTTGGGATAAACATGCCCTTGTACACGTCGTCGGCCGTTGTTGCATGCGGAGTGCCGCCCAAGACAGCTACAGGCCTCCAGCGGAGGGTCTCGGACACAACGGCTCGGATATAATCCAGTTGAGCCAAGTCACTAAACGTGGGCAGTCTGTCGGGCCCTACCACGCGGTCCAACTCCGCTTGGGCCTTGGGAATGAAGTTGTCGCCGAACTTGACACATGCAAGGATGAAGCTTGCGAGCGAACCGGCTGACTGCACCTTGTCAGTCCATCAACGGCACACTCATGGAGGCTAAATCGGAGAGAAGCCAACGCACTGTTTCCACTCCTGCACCAAACGGTGACCCTGCGGTATAGGCCAGCTCCAGATCCGTCATCCCGAGGCTTTTTTGCTCGTTCAGGAGATGCTTGGCGAAGCAGTTTGGCAGCACACCATCAGCCATCCTCTTTTTGACATCGCTCATGAGGCCCGTGTACATCTGGATGTCCTTTTCCCGCTGTCGAAGCACCTGGGCCTTCCAAGGGGCAAACATGCTGGGAATGTATTTGAGTGCCGGATAGCGCTCGACGGCGTATTTGCCGGGGATGCTGTGAAGAAGTCTCAGTATCAAGTAGGTACGACTTGGGAGCAAGGTTTAATCACTTGACCGAGGTAAGACGGCCCATAGACTCTGCGTTCATACGCACTACATCGTCGGTTCGCACGTCCTCAACCCTGCGGCCGTACGTGACTGTCACAATGACCGAGGCGGCGTATCGTTCCAAGTGTGTGCGGTAGCTCTTGGAATCGACCAGGAGGTCATGCATGAGCACCTTAGACTCGAGGCTCTGAATCGGGCGGTACATCTCGCTCTGGCGCTGCATAAAGCCGCTGTGCAGCAACTTCCGCCATCGGCGCCAGAAGGCCGAGTAGGGGGCCATGAGCCCGCGCATGCCGTTTGACAGCAGCTCACCGCCCATGATGAAGCGGGGCCGGGACGAGTAGATAGCACCGCGCTTTTCAAGAAGATCCCACGCCGCCTGTGCCGAGCCCAGGATGATGGTCGGCGTCGGGCCCATCTGGAGGTATACGACGTCGCCATATTGTTTGTTGAGCTCCTGGAACCACACCCACGGCTTCCGCACGCCCGTCTTGAGCGTTTTGGGGCCCGGCGGGAGTTGTGAGCGGTGAGACCACAGCCTCCATTTTTGGCGCAGCTGGTGTCATTAAGGGGTTGTCAGTCAGTGTTATGAGTGTGCGTACATGTAAGTAGAAACGCAATCCCCGCAAGTTGAAGGAAGCGGAGAAGCTTACCCGTGGAAGGTCCAACACCAAATATGACAAGACGATGGCAAGCCCCAAACTGAGGGCAGCAACGCCGAGTGTCTCCATTGTATTTAAACTGTGAGTCGTCTGGGTTTGAGCTCTGGGCTCGAGGGCGGAATGCTTAGGTATGATAGGTACAGTGTGTAGGGGAGGGGAGGGATATGAGTGGTCGTTGCCAGCCCTAAATAATACCCATGCCGTGAACTGTAACCCCAACCTGGGACTGCTTCATGGCTCCCGCAACTGCCGCTGTCCATGGTGCCCCCAATCAGCTCTTGGCGGAGCGCCATCATCGGAACCAAGCTCCTCTCGGCATCCAGATTCCGCCGCTTGGAGTCGGTCCATCATCGACAGCCCGGGAATAAGAGAGAAGCGGCATTGGTATCGAACTCTTGTCCATGACTGTCGAAACCGAAACGGCAAAATAATTCAGGCATACTCTAATGATGGATTTCTGGGCCGTAGTGGCGTTCGGTTTCACAATAATTTACACGGGTACTCGGTATTGGACAGTGCATTTTATCTCATGGTCCACGGGTTAAAGTTGGAGGAGACGACCGGACCCAGATCTTGTGAACTGTTTTGCTAGGTAGACACCCTTGATGTGACGCCGCATGAGCCTACCGCGTGGTTGCGTAGGTGTCCCGGTTCCGGGTACCGACAGCCGCCCGCACATGTGTGCGCCGGTGCGGGCTCTGAGCAGGATTCAAGTTTCCTTAAGGTATGATTCGAGACATTCTGACATCTTGACGTCGTTAATTGAATTGTGGGGCTTTGAGTATGTTCCTTGGGGCTCACATTTCGGACCATCCAGGTCCAGGGGGCTGCTGACGCACGCATCCCCCGAGTTACAGTACCAAAGGCAGCACAGAAGCTTTTCCTCCAGGGGCAAGGTCAGCTTATTAACAGAGGCTTATCCAAGCTAAGAATAAGGCGAGCCACTCTCCAGAATCACAACCACTTGGTACTCCCCTCCATCCCCCCTGCACCCCGTTACATGTACAAGCACGTCACCTGTCAGCCAGTCTTACCCAACACAAAGCTTGTCACCCACGCTCAAATCACAGGCCGCGTTCAGGCTCGGGTTGAGGGCGCGGAACTGGGCCTCGGTCAAGCCAAACTGGGCCCAGATCTTGGAGCACCAGTCTCCCGAGGCGACCGTGTACGTGGTCTTGCAACCCGCCGGCGCGGCCACGCACAAGACCTGTCCGACGTTGAGATCGCAGTTGGTATTGAGCGAGGGGTTGAGCGCGCGGAAGGCGGCCTCGGTGAGGCTGAATTGCCCCCAGATCTTGGAGCACCAATCGCCGGACTGCACCGTGTACGTCTGGGCGCAAGAGGCGGTTGCGCTCGTGGTTGTGGCCGGCGGCTTGGTGGTGGTAGTTGTTTTGAACGTCGAAACGGACGGCGCAGTTACGCAGAGGACTTGCCCGACGTCCAGATCGCAGTTAGCGTTCAGCGAGGGGTTCAACGCCCGGAAGGCAGCCTCGGCGAGGCTGAACTGCTCCCAGATCTTGGAGCACCAGTCGCCGGACTGCACAGTGTACGTCTGGGCGCACGAGGCAGCCGAGCTTGTTGTGCTGGCCGGCGGCGTAGTGCTGGCGGTGGTGCTGGTCGCCGGCTTGGCGGTAGTTGTTGTGCTGGAAGTGAGAGTCGAGGACGAGGAAGGTCCTTGGACACAGTAGGCCTCGCCCAGGAGCAGATTGCTGCAGTCTGTCTTGAGATCCGGGTTCCAGGCCACGAGCTGGGCCATGGTCACGCCCAGAGTCGCAGTAAGCAAGGCGCAGTTGTCGCCATCGACGATGGTGTGCCACTTGTAGCACTGGTTGGTGGTGCCCGGCGGGGTCGGGTCAGGCGGCGGGAGAGTGGTCGACGAGGGGCCGCCGCTGCCGTCGTCGGTGGTCGCATTCCAGTCGTAGGTGGGGTGCACGCAATACCACAGATCCGGGATGAGGTTGTCACACTCGGCATCGATGGACGGGTTAATCTCCTGGAAGAGGGTCACCGAGACCTTGGCCGCGAGCGAGATCCGGTTGCACGTGTCGGCGACCTGGACCTGGTAATAGGCACCACACTTGGCCGTGGTGCCAAAGGCAGTGTTGCCCGGAGCCGGCACGACCTGCTCGGCGTATTCTCCGAGGGCCCACGACGAGTTAGACCCGGGGAGCGCAACGGGTGTGTAGCTGCCGTCGGGCGACGAGACACACACGACGGTGCCGTTGGGGCCGAGGTTGGTGCACTCGCCGTTGATGGACGGGTTGAAGGCGATGAACTGGGCAAATGAGATGTTGTTCAGCGCGCTGATGCTCCAGCAGTCGTTGCCATTGCTCGCCCCGGTCTGGATGGTCTCGCACGTCTGCGGCAGGCAGAGGTCAAACACCGTCTCACCTCCCTCTGTCAGTCTGCTGCAGCCGACAGTCAGGTCGTTGATGGACGCCAATGTGCCCTCGGCCACAGACTTTGCGAGAGCGATCGAGTGGCATGTGTCACCCGGCTTGGTCGTGTATCGCTGGCCCGAGATACATGTTCTGTCCACCCCCGGAACCGTGTTGGGAAACGTGTCTTGGGGAGGAGGGTTTGGCGTGGTAGCAGCATTGACATTGCACCCTGAAAAGGCCGTCAGCAAACTTTGAATTTTGTGACTGGCATCCGGTGGACTCGCGGGCCACTGACGAGTAAAGATCTTTTGGTATGTGTCAACCATGGCCTCATTGTAGCCATAGAACTGTGAGTTCTGAACGGTTTTCATGTTGTTGATCTGGCAATGGGAGCAGAGCACGGAATTGGGCAGATCCTCCAGCTTGGGGTTGCCATTGGCGGCATATTGCTCCTTCAGCCAGCCTACAAACACCCGAGATGTTAGCCAATGGCCCTAGCTAGCTAGGTACTTCAGTCGAGTCTCGACGACTGGAGGACTAAACTCAAGCAAAGAGCTCAAGTTGTTACATACCTGGGCAGTATTTGCCACTGCTGGGATCTTTATCACACACCTGCGTCGTCCGCCTTGGTTAGACTTGAATGTAGGCCGTTACATAGATTGTCCAGAGTAGAGCGCCAGACATACCATGTTGAAATAATCAAGGATGATGTCCCCTCTCCACGTGTTAGGGTACGTGTCAAAGGCTCCCGAGGCGCCACAGGCCGCCGTGACTGCGGTGCGGTATGCCACTAGCGACGAGCTGCACGTGGAGTCGCAGAGACTGGCGCTGGTGCTGGCGCCGTCAAGAGACACGACATAACCGCTGGCAGCGAGAAGCTGCATCTGAGAATCGCAAGTGACGGTCTGGTTGAGGGCGGCTGCACATGCCGTTGAGATGGGCTGGCTGTTGCCAAAGCCCGACACGGCGTCGATGGCGTTGCCGAAACTGCCATCATTGCTGGTCCAGGGGAAGAGAACAATGTCTCCGTGGACCGCAACGGCAAATGAGGAGCAGAGCAGAGCAAAAGAGCGTAACATGTTGACAGCGGCTGTGGCGGCGGACTCGACTGTGACCCATCTGAGAAACAGAAAGGGGGGTCGTCGCCAATATGTATGTACCTAGATAGCAGCCCTACCTGGTCATGAGTTCTGCTTATCCCACCCCCCGAGGCGATTTACGGGTCAACTCTTGTACCTGTACATGAGTAGTCCTCGAGTGTTTGTCTCTCAGACCAGGAGCACGGTCCCCAGCAATGCGGATTGGGTTACAATCTCCAGCTCTGTGCCCGAGTAATGCCCTCGATGCGCTGTGGGATGTGTCAGATGCTCATTTCCCGTCTGTGACAGACCAAGGTCTCATGAACAACGCGGAGGCACCGGTCAAGGCATTGCTCTTCACTTTGTCGTTGCAGTCCCCGGTGGTCTGTGTGGGTCACCTACCCCATTGGAGGAGAGACGTCGTCACATCCGAAATTGGACTCACTCGGGAAAGAAGGCTGCCTTGGTCCGTTGTGGGATCAATTGTAGTCATGGATGCAGTTTCTGTGAGCCGGGGGTCTCCTCGCCGGGTAGATGTGGGCACTCCCATGCGCCGACGGGACGGCCCTTAGTAACGCCCACCCCTGCACGGGTTGGAGTTCTGCACGATGTCACATCACCTTACCACAGTAGTCGGCGAGTAAGCTTACAGCCTTACATGGGCGGAAGAAGTTCGGTAACGTCCCTATGCGAGAGCTGGTTTCCCCCCTTTTCAACTTCGCCGACACCCACTGCAGGGGAATATCGGACGCATGTCTAGATTTCAGGGGTACAGTAGCGGCCGAGTCCGCTGCCAAGTCGTCCGGTATCAGGTAGGGGACTGAATCAGAGCTGCAGTGACGACGTCTTTTTCCAGGCCTAATCTTGCTGCCTGTCCCTAGGCGCGGAAAACCGAGGAGTGGTGTAAGCGTTCGAGCGAAGGCCCCTGTTGTGCGTGATGTCCATGTACACACTCCCATGTACTCTGAATGCCCTTCCAAGTGCACGAGGTCGTCGATACAGCCATGATCACATAAGAGCGACGAGTCTGCCCGGTGATGGCTGAAGATGGTGCTCAGCAGCCATCCTCGAGAGTCCTTTGTCTTCTTCCCTCGATTCAAAATGGCCAAGTCTCGGTCACGGTCGCCGCTTGCCGGGCACGGCTTGCGCTCGTTCATGCTCCTAATAGCTGCTAGTGCCTTCCTCTTCACCAACACTGTCTCCGCAAAGGCCCTGGCCGCCGCCGATGGCCAGACGGGCGCCCCCGACTACACCTGCGCGGCCGACAGGCCTTGTGCCATCGGCTGCTGTGGCAAAGAAGGCATCTGTGGGCTGGGGCCCTCGTACTGCGGTTTTGATTGCATCAACTCTTGCGACGCCAAGTCGGAATGTGATCCGGGAAATTGGGGGCCCCAATATGCTGCCAACGAGAAGTGTCCCCTGAATGTATGTTCCAAGTCCAAGATCCAAATCACAAGGCGGCAACGGTCGAGTGGTGATACCGGGAGACTAATACAACCATGCAACCCACAGGTCTGCTGCTCCAAGTTCGGCTTCTGCGGCACCACGGAAGAGTTCTGCGGCAACACGCAGATCGCGAGCCCCAGCTGCCCTGGCGGCAAGTCGGCAACGCAGCGGACCATCGGCTACTACGAGGGCTGGGGCGTCGGCCGGGCCTGTGATGCCATGCTTCCGGAGCAGATCCCCGTGGCGGCGTACACGCACCTCAACTTCGCCTTCGCCATGATCGACCCGGTCTCCTTTGCTGTCGCCCCCATGAGCGACGGCGACGTCGACCTGTACTCGCGGCTGACAGCTCTCAAGTCTTTGTACCCGAATCTCAAGGTCTGGATTTCCATCGGAGGCTGGTCCATGGTACGTCAAGTTGCCGCTGTACCCTCCCCCCCCCCCCGCCCACCCCCTTTTTTTCTTTTCTCCCAAGACATGCCCTTTGCTCCCGAACTGCTCCCAAATAAAATAGCTGACATTGCTAGGTAGAATGACCCGGAGCAACCGACTGCAAGTACATTTTCGGACGTTGCGGGCTCCGTGGCAAACCAGCAGAAGTTCTTTGCCTCGCTCATTGCCTTTATGAGCCACTATGGCTTCGATGGCGTCGACATTGATTGGGAGTATCCGGTGGCTCCTGAGAGAAGCGGCCGGCCGGAGGACTACCAGAACTATCCCGTCTTCCTCCGGAACTTGAGAAATGCGTTCCAGGCCGCAGGCAAAAGCTGGGGCCTGACCATAACCCTGCCCAGTTCGTTTTGGTATCTGCAGCACTTCGACATTGTCAAGCTGGAGCCCGTTGTCGACTGGTTCAACATGATGGGTAAGAAGTGCCCGACTCTCCTGGCCATTTCTGATTCGAGGCTGACACCGTCTGTCCAGAATACGACATACACGGGACCTGGGACGCGACCAGTGTCTGGACGGGCCCCTATGTCGCGGCTCACACCAACCTGACCGAGATTGACCAATCTATGAAGCTCCTCTGGCGGAACGGCATCAATCCGGCCAAGGTCGTGCTCGGATTGGGCTTCTACGGCCGCAGTTACACCCTGGCTGACCCCTCGTGCAACAGAGCCGGGTGCTTGTTCACCGCCGGCGCGCCCGCTGGACCCTGTACGGATTCGGTGGGAACGCTCTCGTACGGCGAGATCCAGCGGCTGATCGCGGCCGGGGCGAGACCGGTGCTCGACTCTACCGCGGCTGTGCAGACCTTGACGTACGGCGGCAACAACTGGGTCTCGTACGACGACCAGACCACTTTGAAGATGAAACTTGACTACGCGAATGCTCGTTGTCTTGGGGGTTCTATGGTCTGGGCCGCCTCGACCGACGACTCCAAGGGCTCTGCAGCCGCCGCGTTGACTGGAGCCAGCGGCTTCAGCACCAACCCCCTGACGGTACATATGAACTTCGCCCTGGCCTCCGACAACCCGGGCCTGTGTTCGTGGACGCAGTGCGGCGGGCACTGCCCGGCGGGAACAACCGCGGCGGCCTATGTCCTGGATGGCTGCCCACAGCCGACGAGCAGCCCCTTCAACTACCGCCTCTTCTGCTGTCCGTCCAACGACGTGCCGGACTGCAACATGCGCGTCCAAGACTTTCAGGGCCAGACCTGCATCGCAGGAAGCTGCCCGGCTGGGACACAGCTGCTGACGACAACGCAGTTTATTCTCGTCCCATTCCAGTTGTGTCCGGCTGGTGGTCACATCAACTGTAAGTCCCAACAGGGCCCCTACCCGGCTGTCGGCACATACAGAGTGCGCTAACGTGTATCGATGTTCTCCAGGGTGCTGTTCGCAAACCAAGTCCCTGTCCAGCACGCTCGGCCAGTGCTCGTGGACAGACTGCGGGGGTAGCTGCCCGAGCGGGACCACCATGCTGACCCAGACGCTCACGGGCGACGGCGGAGACTCGCCGTGCACCAGCGGTCGGCGCAGCCTCTGCTGTCCAACCAGCGGCGGCAGCGGCTTCATCAAGAGCACCTGCAGCTGGTACCGCAACGCCTTCCACAACACGTGCACCCCGGGCTGTCCCTCGAGCAAGGTGCAGCTGGCCGTCGACTCGGCCGGCGCCAACTGCGTCCGTGGCTCCGGCTCCTTCTGCTGTGACCCCCCCGTCAACCTCCTCGCGGGCCGGGGCGACCCTCAAATGGTCGAGTTTCAGCGGTTTGTACACTCATTCATGACGGCAGGGACGTGTTCTGCACAGGGAGGCGCCATTCCGCGCAAGAGGCAGTACTCGTCGCCGATCCTTATCCCAACCAGCCGCGACATGTCCTCCAAGCTGGCGCCGATGCTGTACGACTGGGAATGGTCGTCCTCGTCCGAGAGGAGGTACATCGCTATCTACCAGCAGATCTGGGACGACGAACGCAACTTGACGGGCAACATCTTTCCGTCCTTCGACACCCTGGCCTCCAGTCTGGATTCTTACAACCCCATCGACGGCGACGCGGTCGGCTACCTGAGTGACATCCTCTGCTACGGCAAGCTGGGTTCCGATGCCATCAGCGGCACCAAGTCGGCCTCGGACCACCTGTGTGTCGAGGTTGGAGGGCAGGTGATGAAGCGAGACGGTGTGGTCGACTTTCTCCCGCGCCAACTTGAACGACATGCGCCTCTTGTCTCTTCGAACAAAACGCATGACAAACGCTGGTTCATCGACGACTTCACGAACGAATCGCGTCAAAACTTGTGGCCGACGACGGGCAATGCCTTTGATCTCATGGCCAACGGCGTGCTGCGGCCCGAGTTCTTCAATTTCTTCCGGTACCAGCGCACCCAGATCGAGATGGAAGGTAAGCATGCCGACGTCAAGGAAGGCTTTGTCTGGTCATGGTCGCTGACAACGCTGCTTCTTTCGCAGTCGTCTTTCTCCTCGGGCCAAGGCCCGGCAGCCTGGCCGGCTTTCTACAGTCGAACACAAGAGCACGCTTCCTCGTCATGCACATCCACTTCAACGCGAATGGGTTAACCAACGGCAGGCTGGCCATCGACCAGATCAACATCCGTCACGCCGAGCGCATCCAGGCCCAGGAGAACCCGCCCCGCCCCGGCCGGTACCGGGCTGGCCTCACTGATATCGACGGGACGGAGTGCTTCGTGTGCCAGGACAGAAGAACCGGCTTGGACCCTGCGACGACGATCCCTCCGTCGGACCTGCGCGAGGAGCTCGTCCTCGAGGTTGTTCAGATGATACAACGTTGGGGCACCAACCATGATCTCTTCAACCAGGCCAACCCGGACCCGACAACACTCCAACGCGACGAGAGCGGTGCCAATACCGGCGCTTTTGTGATACGGAACGGAAACAGGGTTCCCATGTTCAACCAGGCCACGTTTGCGAACGGCAACGGCGGCTTGGCGTTTGCTCCGGACGGGTCACTGTATGATCCCTTCACCAGGAACGGGGGAGATATTGTCAACACCCCCGACTATTATGCGCCTTGATGGGACAGCCATAGGCAAAGAGCTGGGTTTTGGGAAGGGAGAATCACAACCGAACGTACCTGTAACAATTTGCAGTGTGGTCTAAATACTCCAAGATAATCTGTGCATCGTTACTTCATCTTTCGATGCACCTGTGTTTAGATCGTTAGCTGGATATTTCGGGACCCTGAGGGGAAAAGCCAGCATTCGTGCTTGTTGTCCAATACGTCTTCCACGTTTGTCATTATCACTCCAGGTACTCTTAAGCGGGGGGTATCATCCAGGAAGAAATGTCCCGAATGCGACAGGCAAGCATACCTCATCAGGCCACAGTCTGAACCTGAGCCTTCGCAACGAGCCCCCCAAGCAGTTCCAGCACAGCACCTCGCTGCCCTAACAAGGGCACACCGCTATCCTCGCTGTCCCCTGAGGCCACCGGGGCAAACAACTTCAACCGCGACTCGGACATGGAAAAGCCCCCACAGGCAATCTTGACTACACGTACCCCTGGATGGAAGAGGTTCAGGCCCAGGTGCTCTTTCAGATAACATGCCAGCGCCTCGGTGAAAGGCTGTAGATGGGGAATCTGGGCCCCTCCTGCGTCTGGACTCGCGACGCGCCATCCCCAGCCCTCTTCTCCTACCCGGCCTGCCAGCTTCCGGCGCTTGGTCGGATCATTTTCCCAACCCCACGCAGCCGTCGGACCCGGTTGTTGTTTGCTCTGTGTAGGTTTCGCCGCCCGCTTGCCCGCGGCAACAAACTTTCGCAGCTCGGTAGCAGGGATGATGACATCGATGGACTTGAGACCGAGGGGCTGCTGTTGATCCGCCTCATCCGCGGAAGGAAGTTGAACCGACGCGGGATCAGACGGCGGAATGTAAAACCCCAGGCTGAGCACCACATCTTTGGCCAGCGGTCCGCGAGAGGGCAGACCGGCCGATTGTATCCATGCTTCCCAGCTGTGAACCAGACTTCGGGTGCCCAACCGCATGGGACTGACGCGGGAGTCAAAGGTTGTCGATATAAACTCGCCGACGATGGTTTTGAGAGGCGCTGGCATGCGAAGAAGGAGCAGCGGCAGGGAGAGGAAGTGGGACTGATCGACCGAATCGTGTTGCCAGTCCATGCTGTCTGGGTCTGCGTTGCTGCTGCCCACCCTGAATCGTAGTTTGGCAGCCTCTATTGTCCCCTCTTTCCCGTCCGTTGGTATCAAAGGCGGTAGCATCAATGCCGTCGAGGAGGCCAACTCGTACCTCAGCGAGATGTGCAGCGCCCTTTTCTCGGGTAATTGTGTCGCAGCCGTCTGCCAATCGGTCGCTTCCCTTGTCGCTTCGTCCTCTCCACGCTCCTGTAGCCTGTCCAAATCGCCGGACACAAGCCCCAACACATCTGCAACCTTCACCCACCGCATCTTGACCCTCTCGAGGGCCCCCGCCCTGCCGATAACCGAGTCCTCCCCGTCATCCGCCCCGACCTCGACGCCGCGAACGACATCCCCCACCAGCCTGTCCCGCAGGCGTTGAGATAGGAGTTGTAACCGGTCTGCTGTCAAGGTGCCATCTTTGCCGAGATACAGCGGCGACACGCGGTGGGCAGAGAAGGTGGTGTTGTAAAATGGGAGGGCGCGGTGCTCGGCAGAGGAGACGTCGTCGTCTTCTTCGATTTCTTCCTGTTCTTCTTGTTCTGGGTCTGGCTCGTTGCGATCGCTGTCTGGGGTATCCGCTTCCGGACGGGGGTTCTGACGTCTTTTGGGGGGCATATTCTTCTTCGGGCTGTTTGGGGTCTGCGCTTATGGGGAGTCTCTTGGGCCTTGTCGAGTCGTGGTCTTCAGCGAGGTTTGACGCGTCGAAAGTGGGTTGAAAAGCTGGATCTTTGACGATTTCGGCAAAGTAAAAGGTACAGTAAATAGTATGACGCGTCACGAACCAATTTCTTGCGGGGAACCGTTTTGGTGCGAACAGACGGTTGCAGGATGAGGTTGCGATGCTGGTTGATGGATGGTCATGGAATCGCGGCAGGCATGGTGGGGTTGGAGGACATTTGGAAAATAACCCTAACCCTGTTCAGATCACTTGCCCCTTTTCCACAAGGGCTTGCCCGTGGCTGCTCCCAGAAACGAACAACAACATTCCCTGCTTGGTTGGGTTGTTGGCTATAAAAATAAGGTATCTATAAAAAAACATCATACGACGAGTCATTCCGAAATGCAACGGATTTCATGCAGCACCCACATAGAGCCCTTCCCACCTCTCCTCTACCCCCTCAACCAGTCGCCTTGAACTCTCAATCTCCCTGTCCAGCTCCTCCAGGTTCTTGGTCAGAGCACCCGCCTCCTCAAACCTCCTGGCGCCCCTCGCGTTGTTGAGCATCTCCTGCACCATGAACCGCTGCTCCTCCAGCACGACAAGCTTTTCTCTTGCCTCTTTCTCCTCACTCTCTAGCGCCGTCGAGACGGCCGTGCTGACCTCGCTGGCCCCACCCAGACTGGACGTCTCGGCGTCGAATCCCGCTGACTCGCCGTTGCGCAAAGGGGAATGCAACGGGCCGTTGTTCCCGCCAGAGAGCAGCCGCCGGTGGCTGGAGCTGTGCGCCTTGAGCATCGCAGGCACGCTCTTGAGCGGAATGAGGTTGGTGTGTAGGAAGGTTGACGCCGAGGCGTAGATGGCCTTCTGAAGCCGCAACTGGGTCGGGCTGTCGGTTTTGATATCGCGGATGCGTTTTGCCGCGACATCGTACTTGGCAAATGCGTCCGTGAGACGTTTGCGGATCCTGGCGGCCTCTTGGATCTGCGCGTGTGTGGGGGGCGGCTTATCGAGCCCGTCCCGGCTCTCGTCCGGCGGCTGAAGTGCCTGCAGTGATTTGTGGAGCGAGGGCAGCAGCATCTGGATGCCCCGCTCAAACTGACGGAGGGTCTCGTAGGCGCGCTGGTCGGGTGGCCGGTGTCTGATGGCCTCCACGAAGTCTCTGTGGGAGAATATTGTTTGTTTACACTCGCAGCACATACGGACATCGACGCTGACTTGTCCGTTTGCTGGCGTTGTGGGTTTCTCAGTCGTGGGCAATACGGTTGCTATCTTCTGCGTCAGCCAGCGAGTACCTTGCACCATCATTCCCCCAATGCACCTACGGTTCGAGACGTTCAAGCCAACCTCGCTTGAACAGTTCGTTTCCGGGTCAGCGCAAACAACCCTGCCACATATCCGGCAGTGGTGACGTCGGAACGTCCATGGCCGAAACTCCTGTTTGCAAAACGGACATTTGGACACGGCGGCGTCGTCCTCCCAGGTCACCACCGACTGCTCAATCGCTTTCCTCTGGCTCCTCTGCCCGGCCAGCGGGGAGAGGAGACCCGAGTTTGTGCCCATTTCAG
The DNA here is from genome assembly GCA_023628425.1 of Chaetomiaceae sp. PYS4301M. Classification (NCBI taxonomy): domain Eukaryota; kingdom Fungi; phylum Ascomycota; class Sordariomycetes; order Sordariales; family Chaetomiaceae; species Chaetomiaceae sp. PYS4301M. The sequence goes on from JAMAKR010000071.1 coordinate 62,360, forward strand.
GCGGCGCTTCCACCAGCAACCGCGTGAGCTTCGTCAACCTCTTTTCGAGCCTCTGCACCTCCAGCCGTTGTCTTTCTACCTTCTTCGTCCGGACCGCGGCAAAATGGGCTGTGTGGTCCCGAGATAACCCCGTATGATCGTTGTATCCCTCCCTCGACTTGTAGCATGTCTCGCACACTCGGCACCACACGCCTCGGACGGGCTCGTGGACCGCAGACCGTGAGAGCTTCATCTGGTACATGGTGTGTTCTTCGCAAAATAGCCGCCCGCACTTCCGGCAGTTGACGCTGCCGGTGATGGGGCCGAGTTTCCTCTCGCAGAGCGGGTCAGTGCAAGTCTCATGCCCGCCGGTTGGCCGCTGCCAGTGTTTCCTTGTGACTAGCTCCTCAGGATCGATCACCGTCTCGGCTGGCCGCCCGGGGGCGGTCGTCACCGACACCGGTTGTATCTCGTTCGACTCGAACACGTCCAATCCGCGCAGCTTCTGGTTGATGAGCGATAGGGGCTGGAACCGCTTCGCCTTCAGGACCTGCTTGTCAAACCACGACTTCACCTCGTCCTGCGCCGCTTCTGGTAGTTCCTGGTGGACATCGTCGAGGTGTCGATTGAGCTGTAGCAGTGTGACCTGCACAATCCGTCAATACCTAAACCCAGCTGCCGCTCTTGCCCGTGGCTCAGGCCGCGACGCACCATCTCCTCCTCACAAATCGGGCATGCCAGTATGTTCCCCCTCGAGGCGCCATTGGAGGGGCCGGCGACCGTCACATTGGAAGTGAGGTCTTGGGAGAAGTCGGGAAGTGGGCTGGCCGAGGACGGCGAGAGGGAAGCCGGCGTCGAATTTCGTGAGCGGAACGACACAGTGCTGGCGTCGGAGGGAGCGAGGGGACTCGCAGCGCGAGGGACAGGCGGTGGCGGGGCCAAGCCCTTGCCGCTGCCCAGGATCCTCCCGCCCCCGAGCTTCCGGGCAGACATGGTCGCTGTCGATGGCGGTTAGGCCGGATTGCCGTCAGTGAGCACGCGCTGGAGAGCTCCCTATTATATTGTGAAGGTAGCTGGCGGGGAAGACATGGTGCACGCTGCGGTTTCGTGCGGCGGTGTTGTGTGGTGGTTGGAGCTGAGAAGCCGCGTAGCAATGATGATGATGCAGCCAGGTTGGTCGAGGTTGCATGGATGATGGTACGGGGATGGGTGGCTGTTGGTTGGCTTGGCGAGAGCCCAGCCGATTTGGTGGGGAGGCCGGCAGGCAGCGGACCACAAACGGCGGCCAATGGTGGTCCATCCTCAGTTCCCCGATCAACTGGGCGGATCCGCTTTTTGTTATCGACAGCCACTTATCGCCCTGCTGCAACTTGCCCAATGACGAGCTCTCTGAACTTTTGTCGACGCTCTTCCAATCGCGATGAAGCCGTCTTCAGACCAAGGAAGGGTTCCCAAAACTGGCGGGTACACATACCGGTATGGCTGAGGCATCTTCCAAGTTTCCCGACGTCCAGGGTGGTGGGAGTTTGATCATCGCGTGGCAGATCAAGGGCAAGACGGTCCTGGTCGTCGGCGGCGGCGAGGTACGTGATGGAATGTCTGGGACGGACCCATCCCGCCCACTTTTCATGGTCCAACTGTTCAAATTAGGATACATGCAGGCACTGACACCCCATTTCCCCGTCCCAGGTCGCCGCGGGCCGCATCCTCCATTGCCTCAATGCCGACGCAAACGTGACCGTCGTGTCCCCCGCCGCTCGCCTCAACCCGGAGGTCGCATACCGGGTCGCCCAGAAGCAGATCACGCACATCGACCGCAACTTTGAACCCGCAGATCTCGATGGCGCCGACATGGTCCTCGTGGCCGTCGACGACCCGGCCGCGTCCACAACCATCTGGAAGCTGTGCAAGGAGCGGCGCATCCCGGCCAACATCGCCGACGTGCCGCCCGAGTGCGATTTCTACTTTGGCAGCGTCCACCGCGATGGTCCCCTGCAGATCATGGTCAGCACCAATGGCAAGGGGCCGAGGTTAGCGAGCATCGTCCGCAAGTTCATCGCCAAGTGTCTGCCGTCGAACGCAGGGAGGGCTATCGAGACGGTGGGCCAGCTGCGCGTGAGGCTTCGAGAGATCGCGCCGCGCCCGGAGGAGGGGCCCAAGCGGATGGCGTGGATGACCAAAGTCAGCGACGCGTACCCTTGGGATCAGATGTGCGGGCTGTCCGAGGAGGATATGAACAACCTCCTACGGTTTTACCCATCCGGCAAAGTCCCCACAATGGACGAGTTGAAGGGCATGCGCAAGAAGCCCGACTCGCTGTTTGACGGGTCCTTTGGGTTCAGTGTTGGTGCTTGAAGACTGCTGCGATGTGCGCTATCCATCTATTAAGCGTTGGTTAATCCTTGGGGCCCAAAAATGACACTGCCTTTACCTGAACATCTCATATTGTCAAGTGCCCGTTGCCTCAATCTCCAGTCCGTCTTAAGGTTACCCAGACGTGAAGTAACACCAGGCAGAGCATGGAAAATGAATCCGAATCCATTCCGAGTATCCCAGGGGCCGTCCTTCATCCCAGACGCCGGGTTAGACTAAGGTACCGATAAATAACACCCAAACCAACGAGGTATCGATCCTGACAATCCGAATAGAACGTTTTGAGAGCACAAAGCACCACATGCAAGCGCAAGTGAGCACGACACAAACCCCATAAGTCCCTTGCTCAAGACGGGTGAATAGGGGCATTCCCAGTCCGGTGCTTCCAACCAACACACACGGCCGACGACTCACGCAACCCCCTCGACGCCGCCCAAGAACCTCCTCACACGGCCAATCTCCAGCTCTCCCTTTTCCGACTCGACCGCTCTTGTCAGGGTCTCCAGCAGCGTGTCGACCTCAGCCTCGGGCCGGTGTGTACAGAGCGCCACCAGCCGCCGATACTTGAGCTCGCGGTCCTTGCTCCTCGCCTGTAGCGCCTCCACCGCCCGGCCGGTCTGGCCCGAACGGTCGCGAAGGGCATTGATGCGCGCGCGGAGGACCGCCGCACTCGGCAGCCTCGCGGCGTGCTCCTCGACCGAGCCGCCGGCGTGATAGCCATTCATCGGCACCTCGGCGGGCGGGTTCTGCTGCTCCCTGCCAGAAGACGCTGCGATCTCGTCCAGCACCGTCTCGAGCTCGATCTCCCACGCGTTGGCGCTGGCCACGTCGAGCCGGCCATGCCGCTGTTCGAGCTGGAGGAGCTGGTATTCCTCCTCCTGGCATGCCCGCTTGAAGTTGGACACTTTCTGCCGGGCGAGCTGCTGGGCCTTGAGCTTCTCCTGCAGGGCCTCGAGCGTGCGCCGAGCCTCGCCGACTTGGGCCGACGTCGTTCGGAGGGAACTGTGGAGCCCGTCGATCGATTCTTGCTTCTTCTTGAGCTCAGCCTGGAACAGAGACGAGGATTCGGTAATGAGGTGGGTGATAGCTGGGAATAACCGTTAGCTTTCGAAATGGGTTCGCCCGTGGAAATAGGAGGGGATGAGAATGACAAGAGCTTACAGTTCACCACCTCGTCGCTGTTTTCCCTGTTCTTTTGGCTGGGCCCCTGTGAGCCGCCGTTCCGATCTGACGCCTCGCCATTCCGTTGGTCGGCAGCGTCCGCGCCGATGCCAAAGTCCAGTGGCCTCAGCCCGACGCGGTTGGCAATGTTTGGGTCGGCGCCCACCTCGAGTAGTTGGGACACGATGCTCCGGTTGCCAATCCGCGCAGCAATGTTGAGTGCTGTATCGCCAGCGCTGTCTTGGGCGTTGACAATCTCGCTCATGAACCGGCCGATGCCCATCTTTGCGGGCGCCGTGTAGCCCGTGTTCTGGCTGCTCGGAGCACTGCCCTGGCGCACGACCCACTCCAACAGGCTCTCGAGGTAGTACCGGCTGGCCGAGTTCCTTCCCTTCACGGCGCTGGTCACGGCAATGTGGTGCAACACAGTCCGGCCCTTGTCGTCTCTGACGTCGATGGTACCTCCAAGGACGTCGAGAAGCTCGGGGAACGAGTTGTGGTCCATCGAGTTGGTCACAATGCAGGCCCGCATCAACGCGGTTTCGCCTACAGCGTTCACGCGGAACGGAGACGCTCCTGCCTCAATGAGGGCGCGCAACAGAGGCATCCGAGAGAGCGTTGCCGCCCAGTGCAGGGCGGTGTGGCTCTGTGTATCGATCGGAGCGTCGAGCTCCTGGGGGATCATGTTCCGGAGATGGTTGATCTTGGCCTCGTCTGGACCGGTCGGGTCCATAAAGAGTCCCATGAGCATGCTTCTCTTTGCCTCAGCGTCCGGGGACATGTCGTACGGGAGCGGCCGGAGCGGCCCGGGGGGGTAGTTGGGCTCGTTGTCAACCTGGACGCCGGCCTGGGAATAAATGAAGGACTCGTTCGGTTCGGTGGGCGAGCCAGGGTAGTTGGCGGCGTAGGCGTCTACCTGCGGATAGGTTGGCGTCAAGCCACCAAAACTGTGCGCCGGCGTTAGGACTCGCTGGCGTTTTCGTGGAGGCTGCTCGCCATCGGCAGCGGGCGGTTGCGTGGGCTGAGAGCCGTACGCGGACTCAGCATGGCCGTAGTCGGAGACGAAACTTTGCTGGGAGTTGGGCGGGAACTCGTTGCCATCCTGCATCGACGATTGCCTGTTGAAGCTGGGCGCACGGGTGGGGCCGGTGCGGTTCCTTGGCCCTGGGGAGTCGAAGCGGGCCTTGCTGATGGCATTGATGGCGTGAGAGGCGGTGGAGGAGATGTTCTTGAAGAAGGTTCCGGCAAGCCCATTGGCACGATTCTCCTGCGAGCTTGCGTTGTACATGCGCTTTCTCTGTGCCGCCATGGCCTGTTCCTTGGTTGGCGTGTCGACATCAGTGCCCGCCCCTTCCTGCCCGCGCTTGTGCGTAAGGAGCCGCATGAGCAGGTCGGCGACACCGTACTGGTGGCACACCTCGACACCGCGCTCAAAGGGGATCCATGTGCCCTGGTATTTCCCGTAGCCGCCCTGGACCTTCTCGTGCTCGCCTGTCTGGATCTCCTTTTCGAGGATCTTGGTGCGGCGGCCCTTATCGACACCTGCAACCTTGAGAATCTGGGTGGCATTGAGCCAGCCGTCCGTCTGGCGGCGCATGACGGCGATGTTGTTGACCTCCATCTCGTAGACATTCACACCGGAGTAGACAGCCTGGACAAGCAAGGGGTATCAGGAGCAAGTCTAGGGGCAGTTCAAGATGGGCCAACATACCGAGTAGATGCCCATGTCCGGCTCGTTCTGTGGTTTCTGCGGCATGTCGGCGTACTGGCGGTACCCGGTGGTCTGGGAGGATGGTTGGCTCATGGAGAAGGATTGTTGAGAGGAGGGTTGCGAATGCTGCGGCTGCGACTGTTGATGCTGTTGCTGTTGTGATGATGATGGCTGCTGCTGCTGCTGCTGCTGCTGTTGTTGTTGCTGCGACCCAGCAGGCATGTGGGAGGGCGCCATGGTAATTGAAGGCACCAGACGAGGCGGAAGTTGGGTCAAGTGTGGGTGAAGTCGAGTCCAGACTGCGGGAGACTGCCAACGGCGACAGTGGGCACGAAAAGACAAAGTCGGCGGCAGAGGCGTGCTCAAGATTAAGGTATTAACAGCCCATCAAAATCCGACAAGCTGTGAAGGGCGGAAATGACGAACTAGCGCCAACTCGTAATATCTCGGCGCCAGACAATTGACAGTTGCTGTCGAGGGTTGGACTCGGCACGGAATCGAGGAATCGAGTGAAGGGGAGGACGATGGACGGTGCAGTTGGGTGGTAAGGATGCGCCGCAGTGCACTCGCGTTCCTCATAAAGCATGCAGCGGGCGCAAAACGGGTGGGCGTTGCAGTGGGCGTTGCAGTGGACCGTTGGAGAATGGGGTTAGTTCGTCACTGCGCTGCCGAGTCGCCTGCTGCAGGAGAATGCGCACAAAGATTGCGCGAAGTGACCCGAGTCTGCGATGGACAGAAAGAAGAACAAAAAATGGAGACAAATATCGCCAGATGAGACCGTTAGTGGCTGGGAAACACTGGCTGCGATGGTCACAGCGGACTGCGAGTGACAAAACTCGCGTAAGATGGGTTGTAGATACAGTTGGCAAGCTCCCTCGTCCTGGGAACTTCAATTAAGACACGGATGACCGACGTGTGATTTTCGTGTTCTCGTGGTCGTGTCTCCGCCAGTGGATCCCAGGACGAGACGCGCATCTGCGGTTGCTGGTCTGAAGCGGGGCTGAGCTTGTGGTGCACGGGCCGCCAAGAGAGCCAAGACAAGCGGAAGAGTCGGCAGACGACTGGCCAGCCAATCCCGGCACAGGCGCACCTCTTCTGTTCTGTTTCCAGCTGCTGCAGCGTCGAGCAGAGGCGCTGTCTGCAGCCTTTTGCTGTTGGTGAAGCGATCAAGGACGCCAGCGACGGCTCCGGACCAAAAATCACGGCCATGTCGCGCCCTCTGCAGATAGCCCATCCGCAAACGACGCTGCACCTCTACCGACATCTCCTCCGAGAAGCATCATATCTCCCGACTGTCGCACGACCGGTCATCGAGAACCAGATCAAGCACCGATTCGCAAACAACAGGGGTCAACATGTCACGGAAGAGAGAAAAAAGAAGCTCACGCGTCAAGGGCACCATGACCTCCGCGTCCTTCGGGCAGCCAATGCCGGCGACATGGCTCGCATGCGCAGGGTGATGCTCGAGGCATTCGGCCGCGTGGGCCGCCGGCGCCGAGAGCTCATGTCGGTCCTGCTCCGTCGTGAGCCGTCGGCCGAGTCGAACACAGAGGGATCGAACACAGCCGAGTCTGGAAAGAGGAAACCCGACTGGCTTGACAAGTGGGATATTGAGAGGCTGCAATCATTCGCCCGGTCGCAGGTCGCAGCCGGCTTCGCCACCTCCCCCAAGGCCGCCATCACAACCCAACAGACGACCCCTGACAAGACCATACCGGCCGAGAACTCGTGGGGCCGGCCGCTTGCGCCCAAGCTTCACCGCACTAAGCTGAGAAACATTTGGAAAGCAGTGGCGGACAAATGTATGCCACCTCTGCCCCGGGAGGAGTGGCAGACGCTCGAGGCTATCGCCCAGGGGTCGTCGCCGGGGCCATGGTTGCCCCCTCCGCGGCGGCCGCTCGCACGGCCAATCTCCGAAGACGCACAGGAAGGTCACGACTGGGACTGGAAGTCTTACACCATCAAGCCGGTCGCCGTGGTTGACCGTCCGGCGAGGAGGCGGAGCAAGCTGCTGACTGGGGCAGTGGACGACAACACGCCAGGCCGAGACCCGCAGCCAGTCGACTGTCACAAATACACAGCACGTTCATGGCGCCGGCTTTTGGGGGACATCTGGAAGCTCAGCGCGACCATCGAGGAGAAGCCAGATCGCCAAGGGTGGAAGATCAGATGGGGCAAGACGGACTTTGAACCTGCCACTGCGGCGCTGGGTGGCATGGAATTCTTCAAAGATTTCCCCGATCTCAAAAAACAAAACGCACGGGGGAAACTTGCAAGACCAGCAGTAACTGAGGTGTGAGGGAATTGGCAGTGCCAAACAAGGCATACGAGAGCCTCGACGCTTATTCTCCCCCACATTCTCACCCCTGCCCTTTAGTCCAGCAGGGTCGCCAACTTGGTCAGTCCGTCGCCATCGACACGCATGACCACCCACTCGTTCATCATCTTGGCGCCGATGCTCTCATAGAACTTGATGGACGGCTCGTTCCACTTGAGCACGCTCCACTCGAGACGGCCGCCGCGCATGGCCACGACCTCCTTGGCGAGCTCGACCAGCAGGCGTTTTCCGTAGCCCTTCTTGCGCTCGCTCTGCTTGACATACAGGTCCTCGAGGTAGATGCCCGGGCGGGCGCGCCAGGTGCTGTAGTTGTAGAAGTACAGGGCGATGCCGACGGGGGTCCCCGAAGGGCTGGTGAGCACCAGGCACCGCGCGGGCTTGGAAGGAGATGTGGGCTCCGTCTGGGCACTGCTGCCGTCGGACGGGGCGAAGGCGATGGTTTCCAGCAGCTTGGCCTCGGTCGCCTCGACGCTGTTGAGCTCGCGCTCGTAGTCGGCCAGCTCACAGATCAGCTCCAGGATCGCGGGAACGTCTACCCCCTCCGGCCGTCAGTCGAGCGGCAATCAACTGGAAAGGAAGCGTGCACGGGGGGGCAGTACCTTCTCGGCGCGCGTGCCGGACAGTGGGAGCGTCGTGGGAGGCCATGGCTTTGTGAGATCGAGTCAATGGGATGCAGAAAAATAACAATTCACGAGCTCGTCACTTCATACGGCCTCGGTTTCGAAAGCTTCCGCTATGTCCCGGACGTCCACTCTGTGGGTACAGGTCCCTTATAACCTTCTGTCCTTGGACAGCACCCCCGCTCCTCCGGCGCGTGGCGGGGCCAAACTTGTCACGAAGGGCGCAATTATGTCAGGAACCCCATGCAGCGGAAAACAAGAGAAAGTCTGGGCAAGGGTTGGGCACTGAGTCAGGTAAGTAGCAGTGATTTCAGAGCAGCACCCCAAGTGAGACCTTTCGGGCTCTGGTTAACTCACGTTAACCAACTAGTGGTAGGTCTTTAGAATCGGGGCCGTCTTGAACATGCTACTCTGTACTCTGTCCAAGCTATGGAGCGCTCTGTGCGTCATCCCACGTCTTGGGTCGCACTGCGGGCCAGGAACGGGCTGGACTGGCCACTCGAGCGGGGTGTTTCAGCCCCGTTCAGGCTTCTCCAGCCCCGCTGTTCCGTAGCCCAGCCTCCAGGAGCCCTGGGGATCAGGGCAGCCAGGGCAGCAGCACGTTTTGCTGACAGAGAGGTTGCCAACGTCCCAAAGTAGTTTCACACAGGAAGAAGTGAAATTCTCCAGCCCATCGAGATTGTTTTTGCTCTAACCTCTCACACTCCTAGTCAAGACGAACAACACCCCAGACTCCTTATGATATAGCTATTACGCCGCCACGGAATAAGTTTAGCTTTACAGAGGAGTTCTACGCACTTCATCGCATCCAACTCCTTAGCCGCCATGAGCCCCTCATCAGCCCCACCTCCCGCCGAGCCCCAAGTGACATACAGCTCCGGCCAGGATGCCAACACGCCTCCTGACCTACGGATACTTCACTACAACGATGTTTACCACCTCGATCCCTCGTCGTCCGAACCTGCGGGGGGCATTGCCCGGTTCTTGACCGTGTGCAAGGAGTACCGCGAGGCTGAGCGGTTTCAGGGGCAGTCGGGGCTGGTCACCCTCTTTTCCGGCGATGTCTTCAACCCCAGCCTGGAGAGCTCCGTCACCAAGGGTCAGTCAGTCGGCCATCAATAACCGCAAACGCACATTGTCTCATGCACAGTACTTGGTCACAGGCAGCCATATGGTCCCCCTCTTGAACCTCATCGGGACCGACTGCGCATGTGTTGGGGTATGTCAGTCTGTCCGGCTCACTCAGCGGACAACCTGAAGCTATCTCGGTCACGGGTGTCTAAGGTACGGTATCTTACATCTGAGATGCCGACGCTGACTCTCGGGCTGTAGAATCATGACCTCGATTTTGGCGTCCGGCAATACCGCCACCTGACCTCCAAGTGCAACTTCCCCTGGCTGCTGGCCAACGTGCTGGACCCGGCATTGGGTGAGGGCGTCCCGCTCGGCAACGCAAAGAAGACACACATGATCACCGCATCCAACGGCATCAAGATCGGCGTGCTCGGTCTCGGCGAGCGCGAGTGGCTTGAGACCATCAACGCCTTGCCTCCTAACATCATCTACCGCTCCGCCAGTGAGGTCGCCCGGGAGCTGGTTCCCCAGTTGCGGGCTGAGGGCGCCGACATCATCATCGCCCTCACCCACATGCGCGAGCCCAACGACAACAAACTGGCAACGCAGCTCGGCGGGGACATGATCGACATCATCCTGGGAGGGCACGACCACTTCTACGCCCACAGCTTCATCAACGGCACCCACGTGCTGCGGTCAGGCTCCGACTTCAAGCAGCTCAGCTACCTTGAGGTGCGCCGGGCATCGCCCGACAGCGGGCGAAAGTGGGACGTGGACATCTGGCGCCGGGACATTGTCCGGGTGATCCCCGAAGACGGCGAGACACTCGCCCTCGTGGACAAGCTGACGGCCAAGCTGAAAAGGAGCCTCGAGAAGCCCGTCGGGTGGACGGCCGCCCCGCTGGACGCGCGCTTCACCACCGTCAGACTCAAGGAGAGCAACCTGGGCAACTTTGTGTGCGACATCATGCGGTACCACTACGACGCCGACTGCGCCCTGATGGCGGCAGGCACCATCCGCGGAGACCAGGTGTATGCGCCGGGGCCCATCCGGGTCAAGGACGTGACGGACTGCTTCCCGTTTGAGGACCCCGTCGTGGTGATCAAGGTCTCGGGCAAGGGGATACGGGACGCCCTGGAGAATGGCGTGTCGCTGTATCCGGCGCTCGAAGGTGTGTGCTGCTTATGTGTTACCGGTGAATGCTTTCGTCCAGTTCATATTGCTAACATGTGCGTATTAACCAGGCCGGTTTGCGCAGGTGTCCAACATCGAATACACCTTTGACCCATCCCGCCCCTCCGGCTCCCGAATCCTCTCGGTCGAGATCGGCGGGCTGCCCTTGGACAACGAGCGCATCTACGTCCTCGCCACGAGGGGGTACATGGGCCGCGGAAAGGACGGCTTCCGCAGCCTTCTCGTCCAGTCCGAGGGCGGCGAGTGTGAGGAGGTCGTCTCAGAAGAGAACGGCATGCTCATCTCGGCCATGCTGCGCCAGTACTTCATGTCGCTGACCGTGCTGGCCAAGTGGAAGGGCTGGGGTCCGTCGTTGGATCGTCACTGGTGAGTCCAGAGCGGCTGCGTCCTTCAAGGTTGTGATACAGCGGCTGACAGGTTTCGCCCCTAACAAAACAGGTCCAAAGTGGCAGACGGTGTTGCCAAGTGCCATCCTATTGTCGGAAACCCATCTGTATCGCCCCCGAGGTCTCGCGATGGACCAACCGGAGGGGTGGAGGAACACGGCTGGGCGGGGTGGACTGCGTCCCGGATCAGGGAGAGGCGGTCTAGCATCCCACCCATGCTGGGCCACGCCGAGGACGACAGCGACAGCGACTCGGGAGAGGAGCAGGAGCAGGCGCGGCAGAGTTCCCGTGTCATGGACCGAGAGCTGTCCATCATGCGCCGCGTCTTCCGCAAGTGGTGCCGCGTTGCCGGGGTTCAAGGAAGTACGTGTGATGGCTTGGCCGAGGACGAGTTCGAGGTGGCGTGGACGAGAGCCATTGCGCCCCGCATTGAGGGGCGGATACGGATGGTCGGTGCCACTGCGAAGTAGCTCCGGCAGCGGCTGGCCCGGAGGCGAGCCAAGAGAACGCCGAGCCATTGAAGGGAGAGTCAGAAATGGGAGCTGGGTTCTAATGGTCTGCATTCTGCCGCATCTCCAGCCTGAAAAGAGGAACCTATCAAGCAATAAACTCTCCGTATGATCTAACCTGCGCTCCAACGGCCCCAAACTTGCAAGTGGCGATGGCGAGACCCAGGTGCCTCGGGCGATGATGAAGGCCTGACTCCATGTTCCTGGACCTCGGCCATTGTTTCACTACAGCACAGCTTGGCAGGCGTGGCAGCAGGGAACGTCTCTGTCAATACCTGCCTGCTCGGTTTACCAACTCCGTCGAGGCCGGGCATATCCCCGACCTTTCCCATGTAACACAATGTATTATGGCGCACACTGACTTGAGAGTCGAATGGTCCTTGAATCCGAAACCGACCCGACGCAAGACGTGGAGAGCTGACAGGATCTCTTCTGGGGTAGTAAGGCAGATGGTGTCCGGAGAAGAACCGGAAGCTTCCTCCGAACGACGACATCCTGACAGGGCGGGACTGCCAGAGACAGGGATGAAGCTGTCACTTATTCACAAGCCACAGGCTCGCTTCGATGCTTGAGGTGTCCGCACGGTCGTTTCGATCCCATCACAGAGCACATGCCACATGGGAAGCAGCTGGTTGCACGAAAGGGAAGTCAAAGTTCGAGTGCCGATGTACGGAAGGGGGATTAGTTCGAAACCGTGCTGCGCAACCTGCTGTCCCATGTTGCGCCACCTCCATGCAGCGCGTCCCTCCCAGAGGCCGAACGGGGGTGTCTGCGGTCTGGGGACGTCGAGGTGGCGTTCTGGACTCGGGCCGTCTCTCGCACGAGCCAGAATAATCTGTATTGGTCGTGCCATGACGGGATTCACATGGGGCCCTGATGAAAGGTCCCTGCCGCTGCGGCCACGCGAGGGGAGATGCTTGGCACCACTCCTGTCAACCCCAGATCCCCCCGAGATGGGCTCAGTTGCTGAGCAAGCGACAGGGCACTCCCCTGCAGTGCAACGTCGCTAGCTAGCTCCCGCAGATTTCCTACCAAGATCTCGGCGAGGAGAGTTACTGTGTCGTGTAATCTGTAGAAGGGAGGTATCCCGGAAATGTGTCTCGGATGGTCAACTAGACTCAACACCTGTGGTATCCGTGGACATGGAGATCAGGAACCCTTGGCTTACCACAGTTTGGCAACACTGCAGCCAAGGAGAGGTACCGCACATGCATGCAGTAGACGGAAGTAACCTGTAGTATAGTTACCGTCGTATCATAGCCGATATCCACGGCAGCGTCAGGCCCAGTCCGGCTGCCCTTGAGAGATGACGCCCGCTTCTTCCCCTCCACCACTTGCAGTTCGCGTTCTCAGCGAGAAAGGTGCCGAATGTGTGGTCTGCCATCTTGGGATAAGACCGCTTTCCACCCGAGGGGCGCAACCAATCGCTGCGCTCTTTGGGACGGCAGCAGCGGATCTCGCTTCCCAGGACGGTTAGTTACTCCGCTGCGTTCTGAGCGTGTGGGGAAGTGGAGAAACCGCAAGCATCCCGATGCGCCTGGGTGTCGAAATCCCACTGCCAGGGGTCGCTCGTCTTGTCCTTCTTTTTTTCATGTGGTTCGCCGAGGCAGGTCCTTGTCTTTTTCGGCTCTCGGCTTGTGAAGAAGAGAGGGTTAGACGGGGCTTTCCACGCTTGAGAGTCATGGCGGAATGAAGCGAGGAGGGGGGGAGAGAGAGAGAGCGCCATCGTGGGATGGAGGAGGGATAGCAACGTTGTCCAACAGCCACGCACATATTAACAACCAGGTATCTACCTATTTCACTATTCTTGGGATCAAACATTAACATGTCCCATATGGTGGCAGGGATGGCAACAGAACGGGGCCTGGCTCGCCAGCTTGGCTCGCCGGGGAGACCAAGCAACGTAATGCTTGAGCCTGTCTGTCAAAGCTGCGCTCGGTCGTTGACACCATCGCATGTGGGGTGTGCTCATGGTTGGTCTGGACGGTCGACCTGGGCGGGTTTGTCACGGTCTTGCACGAACATTCCCATCATGCGGAGGCGGACTCGCGGCCAAGGCGCCACTGCGGAGTGGGTTGCGGGAGCATGTCAAGTTGCTGACAGCCCATGTCACTCGCGAGCAAGCTCCGGAGCTCAGCACTGCATCTGGAAACATGGGGTTAGATGTATTCCGCACAAAATACCTACAAAGTGATGGAAGTGCCGCGGTATATATACCCCCCTGTTTACCCCATACCCCAGATTCCTGTCCTTCCTGGACCCGGTTCCAAGTCTTTGGGCTTTGTCGATCATGTTGCCTCGGCTCCAGAGTAACAAGTCGCGGGTTTGAAGCCTTTGTTGCAACTTGGACGAAGCGAGAAACCGTCGTCCCGGCACCCACATGTCTCCAGCGCCCGTCCGCCGGTGCGGGCAATAGAGTGGCACTCGTTGCTACTGCGGCATCGACGACGACGACGGAGACGACAACACCAACGGGACGCCGCAGGGACGTTTCCCTGCCACCCAACAGTGAGAATGAGGCTGCCGCCTCCCGACGTTATCAGCACATGGCCGTCTCCGAACTACATCAACCCTGTGACCCGCGGTCCTGCTCTCATCATTGTTGAGCTCATCACGCTCCCCATTGCCATCGTGTGCCTCAGCCTCCGGCTCTATGTCAGATTCAAGGTTCTCAACACAAGTCACTGGGATGACTGGATGATGGTGGGCGGCGCGGTATGTTGCCGATGGCACCCCCAGTCACTTCAAACTGACCCATTCCATATGCCCCCCCCTGACGGGCGAAGATGCTGATGGAATGGTTGCGATTTGTAGGTCTTTGGCGTTGGAGTTACTACCTGCGTCGTCCTCGCCTTTACCCGCTTCGGCTGGGACATCCACATCTGGGACCTGACCTTCGACAAGATAATCCAGGGCCGCCAGGTCTCGTTTGCTGCCCAAGCCCTATTTGTGCCCGCGACGACCCTGGCGAAACTCTCCATCCTGACCAGTTACCTGCGCCTGGCACCGCGCGACTCCATCTTCCGCCGCATGACTTGTAAGTCCAACAGATTTGATCCTGCTCCCGGGGCCGAGCCGTTGCTTACGAGACGTGCAAGTCGTCGGGATCTGGTTTGTCCTACTGGTCAACGTTGCTTTCTTTATTCTTCTGTTTACGCAGTGCATGTAAGTCTAATTTCTTTACGTGGCCCCTTTTGTGAGCTGGACGAAAAAAGAAAAGAAGGAAAAGGGTCCAGCCGAACGGTAAAAGACGTTATGAGCGGCTTGGGGTTGCTTCCATGCCTCACCTTTGCTGACACACCTTGTTTCCCTGCAGTCCCATTTCGAGCTATTGGAACCTCCTCAAGAACCAGCCCGACTGCGTCCCGGAAGGCCCCGCTCTACTCGCCCAGGCCGCGACGACGGCCGTTTGCGACTTCATCGTATGGGTGCTGCCACTGCCGGCGCTCTACCAGGCCAAGTTGCCGCTCTCCCAGCGTCTAGCCCTCATCACGCTGTTCAGCTTCGGGCTCGTCGTCGTCTTTGCCGCCTGCATCCGCACCTACTGGATCCACTACGTGGTCCAGGAGACGTACGATGTGACGTGGTACGGCTTCCACCTTTGGATGTGGACGGCCGTCGAGGTCCAGCTGGGAATCATCTGCGGCTGCATCCCGTGGCTTAAGTCGCTGTTCAAGTTCTGGATGAGCCGCCGCAGCGTCACCGACATCACCGACAAGAGCAGCAAGGCGCGCGGCTCGCGGTCTGACGGGCAGCAGACCCTAACATCCAAGGGTTCCAAGCGGGGAACCGTGGTGAGGATGGAAAGCCTCAGCAAGACCTTGGCTCACGAGGAAGGAAGGAGGCCCGACAGAGACGAGTACATCGACCTCGAGCGCTGCTCTCCCCGCGACTCTCCCCGCGACGACCCGGACGCCACTCTGGTGTTCCATGAACCTCAGTCAGAAAGGGGAAGCCCTTCAGGCCACCCACCACACTCCTCGTCCGACACCTCACTGGCCGGTCCGCCAGAGTTGTCAGAGACGATACAAAAGTTTCCAGAGCCACCCCCACACGTGTTGCCTGCCAACACCCCAGGCCTAGCAATGACGTTATAATGTTATGAAAAATAAAATAGTCAAAGTCCACACCTGTCGTCTGTTGTTTGGTGGTGTTCATGTTGTTCGTGTGTACATAAGCCCCCGGCCCTTGTTCTGCATCATGCGGAGGGGATGTGCATGTGCTTGTTGCAGATGTTTATATGTACATCCATACAACATTGAGTCCATCCATCCATGCGTACACATGTATGTACATGTATGTACAGTACAAGTAACAGACCGCAAGAGAGCGACGACTCCAACGGGAACGGAGATGGAAACAAACGTTTAATCTGTTGGCACCAACACAAGCGTTTGGTTTAGATGACTCGGGACTGGACCCGTCTGAGCGGTCCGGGCCCTCCCCGCGGGATGGAACCACGCGCCGATCCATGGTGACATTACCCATGGTGGGGAAACGGGCGGGCCAGATCCGCTAACGGCTGCCGAGGATCATTCCCGCAAAGGGGGGCCCGGTTGACGAAACGGAACAACACAGGGTACGAGGTACGGATGCATACCTCCTTACCTGCAGGTGCACAACCAACCAGTCACTTTCGGTGCAAGTTCCCCCTCACAAATACAGTGTGCCTTGGTAACCTCTCAAGAAAAATGAGCTCCAACTCGACGTCGCCCACGGCCCAGCGCCCTTCGGCGCCATGCGTTCAAGTAACACCGCAACTCTCCATCCAGCCCCCGCTCTCCCGGCGGGGCAGCGGCCCAGGCCTGGTGTTGGTTGTCTCGGCCGCCCTCGACCTGACACGCGATGACAAGACTCTGGACCCTCCCCCAGTACAGAAGTGGGCCGAGGAGGGCTACGCAGTCGCACAGATCCTCGTCGACAACAACGACAGCGGCGTGTCTGACATTGGGGAGCAGTTGGAGACTGCTGTCGCCGAGCTGGAGAAGCTCCCGGAATGTTTGGGTGACAAGTTTGGTTTGGTTGGTATGTACGCGCCCCATTTCGCCGGCCCGGTGCTGTTGCAGTTCGCCGTGCTGAACGAACATTGTCAAACATAGTGGTCCCTGGCGGAAGCCCGACACGTAGCATGACGCTGCTCCAGGCCGCAGGGGCTCACCCCGGGATCGTGGGCTCTGTTTTCTATGGCATCTGTCCGGACCTGTCCGGCGGCGAGCCTCCGGTCCCGGTGCTCGCCCACGTGCCCGGATCAGACCGCCCGGGGAATGGAGGAAGCCAAGTGCCGAGCCTGACCATCCGCTCGTACCCAGCGGCTGCCCGATTCTTCACTATCCCGGCACACGAGGACTACCGCGCCAGTGCCGCCGCGGTAGCACACACGAGGTCGCTGTCGTTCTTGAAGCCGCTGATGGGGGGTCCTTACTTCGACCTCGAAGCCATCTGGGACGAGCACACACGGTACGAGTTTGCGGACCGCAGCGTCGAGGAGACCATGGCGACCATGGTCGACGAACCCTACGTCAACCACGTGCCGACCCTGACGGGCGGCATCGGGCGGGCCAAGCTCACATGCTTCTACCGGGACCACTTCATCTTCAGCAACCCGGACGACGCAGCGCTGGAGCTGGTGAGCAGGACGGTGGGGATTGACCGCGTCGTCGACGAGTTCTTGTTCAACTGCACCCACGACCGAGTCATCGACTGGCTGTAAGTTGGGCACCCAAACAACCCTGTGGGCTCAGAACCGCGTGATACGTGCTGGTGCTGTGCTGGCACTGATGTTGACCCGTGGTGCAGGATCCCTGGGGTCCCCCCGACGTTCAAGCCTCTGAGCATCCCCTTTACAAGCATCGTCAACATCCGAGGGGACCGCCTCTACCACGAGCACATCGCCTGGGACCAGGGAACGGTGCTTCGACAGCTGGGCTTGCTCCCGGAATACTTGCCGTTTCCATATGCGCTCCCAGGGGCTGCAAGAGACGGGGGAGCCGCCGCGGAAGGACGACAGTTCGAGTATCGCGTGCCGGTTTGTGGCCGAGAGACGGCGAAGAAGCTTGGGGACGAGAATGCGTGGCCGTCGAACGAACTGATTGGATTTGCGGTCAGGGAGATGAAACGGAGCAGCCGTTGAACCAGGGAAGTTGACGATTGACGATGGACAACCTTGTGCACAATGATAAATGGGAGGGATGGGATGAGATTTACCCCCCACAAAACCCCAGGAAACCCACTGGCAGCAGGAAACAACGACGGGCGTGTCCAAGCAACAGCAGAGCCACACAATCAACAATCGACGCGATCTGTGCGGTCTGCAATTGCAATGCGCGTCCGAGTCAGGTCCGGCCTAACGTCAGCTTACCAAGTAGGCGGTCTGTGGTTTGCGTGGTTTGTGTTCATTCAGCAAATGCTTAGGAATGTGGTGGATGGAAAGACGAGGAGCGGGGGGCCTTGGTGGTGGACAAACGTCATGGTTGCCAAACCAAGCCAAACACTGGAGGAACCTGGCTGAGTGTGGCTTCTGGCAATTCGCGAGTTTTTCATCCAGTCCCCGTTCAGAACGCGGACAGTGTGTGGCACTGGCCCTTGCCCGCAAAGACAACCAGAAGAGGGCCAGAGGGCCCAAGCCTGCGAAATACGCACTGTACCGCCTTCCCCTTTCAGCGAAGCAGGTCACGGGTCTGGTCACGTTCCACGCCCAAAGCGGGTCTAGCTCGGCATCGAACTTTCCCACTGTGCGTGCACGACCCGACCTCGTCGAAACTTTGCAAAAAGGGAAGAAGCTCTGTCTCTTTTGCAGCCCCGTCAACCAAAACCTCGCCTCCGCGAACACGAAATTTGAATCTCTGCCTCTGCACCATCAGCACACGCGCCCTACATTCCCCCTACAGCCGCAATATTCCATCGCGTGGCAAATTGGCCTTTTCCCAACTTATCGCCTGCAGGACTACAACCGAAACCGACCATGCCTCAGTTAACATCGAGCTTTGCCTCCGCCGCCGCCGGCCAGAACCGAGACTCGAGAGGAAGTGGACGCAGCGATTCCGCCCGTGGTGCTGGAAGCGGTGAATGGTGAGTTTTTCCTCCCTCCCGGCTCTTGCTACCGTTTGTTTGGTTGCGATGAACCCCCGATCCTTTTTCCTCTGGTCCGCCACAAACCATCCATCGCTTTTCCAAATCGCGTGTCGAATCACATCACACGACGGGTTGCGACACGAAAAGGGAATCGAGACCAGACGCATGCACGCACACATACACATTCCACACCCGCCAAGCGCAAGGCTGGCTCGTGTAAACACCAGCCAACCTCTCACCGTCGCCATCCACACTGTCGCCGTGCTTGACCAGCGCTGAACCTTGCCACAGGCCTCGCTCAAACGGCACCAGAACTTTCCGCCGAGCTTCGACGACCCCGTTCAACCAGTCTTCGACCGCGAGCCCCCCCGACGTGTCACAAACTCCTGCCAACGACCCCCACGCCATGTCCGCGAATACCCAGCCTGCTTTTGATTCACACAACCCCCTGCGCTATACCAGAGACGAGTTGTTCGAGATCTACAAGGACCACTTCGACCCCTCCCAGCTCGACACATCGGGCCTCCTCATGCCAACCTGGAACCCCGCACAACTGAACGGCAACCACCCCCGCCCTTGGGGCAAGGCTTCCGATTCAGCCCACGTGCCGCAAGACCCGAGCGTGTGTTGGGATTCGAATGGCGCCGTGAAACCTGTTAGTTTCGAGGATATGTCTGCCGAGGAACGCGACATGTTCGCCACCGATGTCAACTCGACTTTGAAGCCGCCCCAGCAAAACAAGGAGGGCAATCATCCGGCAACCGGGGCTGTCAATGGGCGGAAGACTTCAGTTAGTGTCGGGAACCCCGCCAACTATCAGACTTCATCTCCCTCCACCGCCTCCCGTCCCGGCACCCGCCGGCGGGAGACAGCTGATACGAACCCTTTCCCCGGCGTCTCGACGGCGTCTCCGACCGCCAACAGGTTTGCGCGCGACGAATCATGGCTTCTTCGCCGCGGCACCGATCTCAAGGAGTCTGCGACTGACGAACCCGAAGAGGAGCCCGCCAGCCAGGATACTGCACCAACCAGGTCCCAGCCGTTCGCATTGCCGCGCAGCAACACCGCCGGCACTCCGGGTTTCGGAGGACAAGGCTCGTTTTGGGGTCCCGGGGGAGCCACGTCCGCGGGCGGCATCGGGGGCTTTGGAAATTTTGCCCTCCCCACTCCGGGCATCGGTGATAGCAAACGTGTCGGCGGCACTGGCGGCAGCCGTTTGGCCCACCTTATCCCGAAGGACTCGGCCGACAACGCCAGCCCCAAGGCCAGCGATGCCCCGAGCTGGCGCCCTCGTCAACGGACGGATACCGACCCCTTTGCCAGCGGTGACGCCGCGCCTTCGGGTAGTGCCGCCCTGGGCGGAGGCCACGACAACAGCCCCCCGACCACGGCTGCTCAACATCAGCGCAGCGGGGGTTTTGACACCCCCGTCAAGGGTAATGCCGGAGACTTTGGCATGTCTGGGCTGAACTTGGGCCAGGGCGGTGGCAACGGCCCTGCAAGCCCCTCCGAGACGAATCCTTTTCGCAGCCCGCTAGCTGCCGACCGCGGTGATGAGGGCCATGGCGAACACGAGGCGGATCGTCTTGCCCAGCCTGGCACCACTTCGGACCAACAGTCCAGCTTTGGCACGTTCCCTCGCGCATTCGGCGCTGCCGCGTTCGATGGGAGTGACCGAAGCCAGACTTCGAGCGTCGGAGCTAAGGGCTTCGCCAGTGTCAATCCTCTCTCGGGCTGGCCTGCTGTGCCTTCGGTCAGCACGCCGGACCGCGAGCGCGCTCCGTTCCAGCATGCCTTTGGCGGTAGCATCTTTAGCCCCTTGGCGGACCTTCCGTCTCCCGGGCTCGGTGGTTTGGGCGGTGTGTTTGGACCCCCTAGCGCTTCGAGATTGGGACGCGGCAAATTGGAGTCGCTCTTCCCCCTGGCTATGCAGGCTCAGATGCACGGACACGATCAGGATAACTTGGGCGACTCGGTCCCCGATCTTCGACAAGCCAATCCTCTTGGCGCCATCGGCAGGGGCACCATCGGCTTGCAGCGTGACACGGGCAGTCCCGTGAGGTCGGGCCGCGCGGGCGGCGGCTTCGAGGACCTGTTCCCAACGTCAGAATCCACCCGATCTCCCTTCTCGACCGCCGAGCAATCCCAGTCCGGCCTCACTGCAACCGCCCAGCAGTCTTTCCCCACGACCTCCGGCGGCGCTGCATCCTTCCCGTCTACCCAGTCGGCGCCGGACCCCACCGCTGTGAGAACCATGGTGATGCCCGATCGGATGCGCTGGGTCTACTTGGACCCGCAGGGAACCATGCAGGGGCCGTTTAGTGGGTTGGAGATGAACGATTGGTATAAGGCAAACTTCTTCACTCCTGACCTCCGCGTGAAACGCCTCGAGGATCCCGACTTTGAGCCCCTCGGGCAACTTATCCGGCGCATTGGCAACTCGCGGGAGCCTTTCCTCGTTCCCCAGATGGGCATCGCGCATGGACCCCCTCCTACCCAGGGGCCTTTTGGCGGGAGCGTCACCGACGCGATCCCGCCGCTGCAGAGCGCGTTTCCGTCCTTTGGACGCACCCTTACGGCTCAGCAGCAGAACGATCTCGAGCGGAGGAAGCAGGAGGAGCAGATGTTCCATGCTCGCCAGCGCGAGATGGCTCAGCACCACCATCCCGCGTTTGGCAGGCTGCCGCCCATCCAGCCCGGCGGTTTGCATCACCACTCCAGCGCTCACAGTCTCCAGAGCCAACCCAGCTTTGGAAGTATCACGTCTCCCATCGGAATGTCGTCTCAGCATCCCTTGGGTCCCATTGCACCTGCCGGGGGCTTCTTCGAATCGACTGCGCCCATGGCGTCTGGTCCCGCCCAGGCACCCATTGGACCTGCCTCTGATCTCTACGCTCCCGAGTTGAACTTTAGCGAGCGCCAGATGCTGGCAAATATGCAAGGGCCCGTTGGCGTGCCCGGCTCGTTCCCCTCTGCCCAGCCCGGAGGGGCCCCGGCCGGCGAGGATAACGGGTTACGCAGCCAGCTCCCCACCGTCGATCAGCTTCAGCGGGACCCGGAGGGTTTCAGCGAGCGACTTGAGGAGTTCCATGAGCTGCGGGCGCAGTTTGACGCTGAGGAAGCCGCTGCCAGTGCCGGTGCCGCGACCACGGCCCTCGCCTCAGAGGTCAGCCAGGCCAGAGCGAAGCACGAGGAGCAAATCGCCATGGCTGCACAGGCGGCCGAGGCGGCCAGCACCGCGAAGAGCACGGCGTCAGCCCCCGGCCCTGCCGAGACCAAGAAGACCTCACCGGCACAGGCCGAGCTTACTCTTACAGAGAAGGTTCGCAAGACGCAGGCCGACAACGCAAAGTCGCCCCAGCCAGCGCTGGCTTCGGACCTCCCCATGCCGTTCCCTCCGCCGGTCCAGGCCACGCCCCTCGCAGCCCCTACCGCCCAGCGTCCGGTTTCGAATCTGCCGGCCCGATATGACGACCGCTCCTCAACCGGGACCCCGGATACGTCATCTGAGGGTGCCCCGCTCGCCCCGCCGCCCACTGCCCCTTGGGCGCCCCAGCCCGGTGCGGGGATGCAGAAAGGCCCGAGTCTGAAGGAGATCCAGGAGGCCGAGGCCAAGAAGGCGGCCAAGAAGGAGGAGGCTGCCGCCGCTGCCAGAAGGGCCGCTTTGGAGCAGGAGGCTGCCGCCCTGCGTGAGCGCGAGAAGGCGGCCGCTGCTGCGGCCAACCCCGGTCTCCCAGCCACTAGCACTTGGGGAACCGGCTCGCCGGTCGGCGCTCCCGCTGGCAGCCCGTGGAAGCAGCCTGCCGTCGTCAAGTCGGGCGCGGTCAGTGCCGGCCCCGGCAACAACAGCTCTAAGAAGACGCTTGCCGACATCCAGCGCGAGGAAGAGGCACGGAAGCAAAAGGCCAAGGAGGCGGCCGCTGCCAACGCCCAGATCAGTGGCGCCCCTCAGGTGTCCTCGGGAGGCAAGCGGTACGCCGACCTGGCGAGCAAGACGTCGTCGTCGCCCAGCCCGCTGGCCGCTGCCCTGGCATCTCAGCCTAGCCAGGTGGGTGGATGGGCTACTGTCGGTGCAGGTGGCAAGGTCAAGGCACCGACGGGCCCTGCCGTCCAGAGCCGCGCAGCAAGCGTCAGCAGCCTCAAGGCCACGCCCGCTCCGGCGGCCGCGAAGCCTGTGGCCAAGCCTGCTGCGACATCGCTCAAGGATGCCAAGAACGTGGCCATGGAGGAGTTCAAGAAGTGGCTGAACCGGGAGTTGGCCCGGGGCCTTATTGGGGTCGCCGATAGTGAGTTCTCTCTGCTTGTTTTTCCCTTGCTCTCGTCAGCCGCAATCGTAAACTGACAAATCATTGTTTTAGTCGACACGTTTGCCGCCACTCTCCTCGAGATGCCGCTTGACCCTGTGATTCTCGCCGAGTCTGTGTATGGATACAGCACGACCATGGACGGGCGGCACTTTGCCGAGGAGTTTGTCCGGCGCATGAAGCTCGCGGAGAAGGGCGTGGTAGAGAAGGAGCCGGTCCACTCGGGCTCGAACGATACCAAGAACGGCGGCAACGGTGGCTGGAGCGAGGTGGCCAAGAAGGGTGGCAGCAGCGCTGCCGCAGTGCCCAAGGAAGACATTCCCGGCTTCCGGGTTGTGCCGAGCAAGAAGAGCAAGGGCAAGAAATAGGTGGCTTCGCGTCACCCGTCGCCGTGACTTAAGGGATGTATACCGCTCGGTGGAGGTAGTGTCGTGGGCTGGAGTGCGATGCTCGACCCCATGTGGTTGTCTGATGGGAGGGGGGGTGAGATTGCTGGTCTTGATGTCGCCATTGCTTGTATGAGTGAAGGGTACATGCATGTATGGACTAGAGCGTGTAGTGTAGTAGCGGATAGCTTGTACGTTACCTTTCATGTGCTGTGTGTGCTGCCTCTGCAAGGTTATGGATCTCAGGGGTTGCTGTCAATCGTTGCCTGTCATCCACATCCCACGATCTCCTTATCTAATCGCAAAAAAACAACCCCGCCATGACTGCCCCGCTTTATTTTCCATTTTCCATTCTTTTCTGTCTTGCGATTTCCATCATCCTCCACTAGATTGGTAATAGCCTGGGTCCCAGTTGTTGACTGGCTGTCATATTTCTCTTTCAGACATGGCATGAACATAAACTTGTAACCTCGAGTCTCACAAATTTTTGTCTGTTTTTTTTCCTCCTTGGGATACGGGTTCGGAAAACCCTTGCGACACAGCACACACACGGCGAAGGTACAACAAACGGCAACGAGGATCATTTCGGTCCAGGCAGCAGAACAACTTGCAACGCAACAACCATGGGAGACCCCGCCCCGGCCTCCTTGGCCGACTGGCTCAACGCCGGACGGTACCTCGACATTCTGCTCAGCCAACAGGCAGAACACCTCATCAGCGCGTTTGCGGCTTCCCTGCCCCTCCAGACGGCGGCGGCAGCACCCGAGGAAGGAACCGTCTCGGCCGAGGACAGACTGGCCGTCGGGCTGGCGGCGCTGAATGCCTTTCTTCAGGGCAATGTTACCGGTCCGGTTCTGGAAGCCAAGGGGTTGAGGGAGGTGGAGGGGAGGTTCTTGAACGGTGGTTCCGGTTCCGGTTCCGGTTCCGAGCGGGGACAGTCGCGGGCGCGGGAGGTGAGGAGGGCGTGTCTACGCTTGTTGGAGGTGGATGGTGTGTCGGTCTATGAGCATGTGCCGCTTGTTGAGGTGTTTTGCTTGGCGAGGTGGATTTTGGGCGCTGGCGTGCTGGCGCAGCTGGCGCAGGGGAAGGCCGGGAAGGAAGAGGGGGAAGGTGCGGTGAGATCGGCGGCGTGGCTCGCATTGCGGGTGCATGTCTGGCACTACAAATTGCTGACGCAGCCGAGTTTGGGCCCGGGGTCCGTGTTCAACAAGAGCTCGCAGTGGTGTGACGTGCCGAGTTTGCAGGGCAAGATCGAGAAGGGGCTGGACGAGGTCGGCGCGGAGGTGTTGGAGGGCGGGGAACAAGGGACGTGGAGTGCCTTGGCGAAGGTTCAGTTCTTGGTGGAGAAGGCGAATGTGTGCATCATGCTTGGCCTGGAGACCAAGGCTAGGGAGGCACTGCGACGGGCGACCGAGCTGAGCGGGTTTGTCTATGCCCTGTCTGGCGCGCTGGGCAAGAGGACGAGGTTCCAGGAGAAGAGCACCAGTCAGCTGGTCGTCTTGGCCAAGAGTGGCGCCGAGTCGGGTACCGAAGCGGAGGATCAGGCAAAACCGGAGGCCGTGGCCCTTAACGACGACACGCTGCTGGAGAATCTGCAGTTTACCAAGGAGAAGCAACAAGACGAGGCCAAATCTGAGCTGCCGGCTCCGTTAAGGGAGCTTTCCCCGGACGACCAGCCGCAGCTGTCGCCGCTGGACCAGATCATCCTGCTCGCCGAGGCAACACTCAAGGACGCCTTCTCACCCGCAGATACGCTGACCTCGGAGGAAGTGCTGCCGTTTGCGGTCCGCGTCATCTCGGACAAGTCGACCAACTGGCAGATCTACTCGCATGCCTTGCTGGTCCGGTCGAGGATAGAAGTGCACCGGAGCAGGACCATCGAGAGAGGCGTACTGCAGATGCAGGCCGTGGTGGACCAAGTCATTGTGGACACCACGCAGCCAACAGAGGACATTTCCCAAACAGCGCAGAATGGGGAGACATCAGATAACACGATTCCAGAGATCCAAATTACTGGAGACCGAGAAGAGGCCCCGAAAGCAGACAACAAACCCACATCATTCTTCCCTGCCCAGGAGCCCACCGAGTCTGCGCCGGCACAAGTTCGCCTCGAATACATCCACGCTCTGAGCTCGCCGCCACGCTGGCATCTGGAGTCGGAGCTGGCCTACTCCTGGGCCAGCGTCGGGTCGCTCGTCTCGGCCCTTGAGATCTTCAAGCGCCTGCGCCTCTGGGCCGAGGTAGCGCTGTGCTTTGCCAGCAACGCGGCCAAGGATGATGAGGACGGCCGTGGAGGCAGTGGCGAGGCAAAGGCCAAGGCCGTGTTGCGGTGGCGGTTGTTCCGCAGGACGGGGTTCCCGGCGGGAGTGCAGGAGGATGGCGCTGATGAGACGGATGAGACGGTGGACCTGGATGACCTCAAGGAGGAAGACTACCACGGACCGGAGCGCCAGCCCTCGCCTCCTAACGCGCCCCGGCTCTGGTGCATCCTGGGCGACATTGAGAACGACCCGAAACACTACGAGAGGGCATGGGACATCTCCAAACACCGGTTTGCGAGAGCCCAGAAGTCGCTGGGCGAGTACTGCCTGCAGCAGAAGGATCTGATCGGTGCCAGGGACGCCTACAAGAAGGCGGTCGCCGTCAACCGGCTCAGCTCGGAGCTGTGGAACCGGATGGGCGACATCAACCTGCGGCTTGGTGACTTTTCCGACGCCGCCGAGGCCTTTAGCAGGGCCATCGCGTCGGCCGACAGCCTGGGCGGCGGCGAGGATGCCCGCACCTGGAGCAACCTCGGCAGCGCCTTCTACAGCCTCTACGTGGAACGGGTCAAGGAGCTCAAGCAACAAAAGGCAGAGGGAAAGACTGATGAAGCTACGCCAGTCACCGCCGCCAAACCACCCCTTGCCGACGACGAAGAGGACGACCAAGCGAACACGACCTCCAACAACACAACATCAACCACCCAGCGCGAGCCCTCGACGCTCCTCGCGCAGTCTCTGGCAGCCTACAAGCGCGGTGCGAGCATCGCAAACGACAACTGGCGCATCTGGGACAACGTGGTGACGCTTGCGTCACGCCTCCGGCCCGTCGCCGTCTCGGACCTCCTCCTGGCGCTGCGCAACGTGCTCCGCATCCGCGCGACCGAGGACGCGCTCGACATCGACGTGCTGCGGCTGCTGCTCAACGACGCCGTGCTGGCGAGGGAGAAGCAGCCTGCTGGCGGTGATGACAAGAAGGGGGGCGTGTACGAACCGCCGCGGGGGTCCGTGGAGAGAGCGGCGTGCGAGTTCCTGGAGCGCGACGTCGTGCCTGTCGTGACCAAGAGGTCGGAGCTGTGGGAGCTGATTACGCGGGAGAGGGTGTGGCGCCAGGACTACGCGGGTGCGGTGGATGCCGCTGAGAGGGCGTGGCGCGCTGCTGTGGGTGGGGTGACGGGTGTCGGTAGTGGAGGGTTGTTGCCGCCTTCTAGCGGTGGGAGTGGTGGGGGTACCGCGAACTGGCTGGAGAATAAGGAGGGGTGGCAGACGGTGGTGGAACGGACGGACGAGTTAGTCTCGATGCTAGAGAACTACGGGGAAGAGGTGCCCGAGATTGGGGCAAGGTGGAAGGGCAAGGCCAGGAGTGCGGTCCGGAGCGTCATGGGCAAGGCCAAGGAGAACTGGGAGGGGAGTGAGGAGTGGGAGAGGCTTGTGGTTCTGTTGGAGGGGCTGCGGTGATCTCGGGACCGGATCGTTTGTGGTGTTGTGTTTGTTGGGAAGAGCTCCCTCTCGTGATTTTTCTTACAGTTGGGTTGACACGGAAAAACCAGAAAAGAAGATGCCGCGGCGGCGCAATAGAATCGCGAGACTCACATCCAGTTACCCACAGGTGTGTACCAGATGATCGGCAAAGGACTCGTCAGCGATGTTGCTGGTTTTGGATGGTGAACGAGTGAGAAGGCCAACCTGGAACTGATGGAGTCGTCAGTTGATGGGTGTGCAAAGAACCTGTGCACCCTCACTTGGCGTCTTGAGCTATCATCCCATCCGCCTGTGATCACCGCTGACAATGGGGTTGGCCGGAGGCTGTCTGCCCCGACAGCCCGAGATGGTGTCCAATTTGTTACACTTCTCGAGAACTCGGCCATTGGTTGGTCGTCACCTCGGGCTGTTGATCCCAGGAGGATCCATGTCCGGTCGCCAGAACCGGCCGAGTGGACGGAATCATGGACGCCTTCCGATGCGAACTGGTTTGTACCTGTACATGTACTTGTTTACTTACTCCTGGGCAATATCCTGTCTTCATTTCCTATTCTAGAGGTTACGCTAGACATTTGCGGTCTTTCGCCCCGATTAGGATTGTGACGAGGCTCGGGTTGTTGTCCGCTCTCCAACGGCTGCTGGCTACATGACCATTCCGGACGCCACCCCCCGCCTCCAGCGGGTTCCTTGCCACTTACAGGTTAACAAGGCTCAGGGGCACGGGAGCTTTTTAAGTTACGAAACCTTGCGAAGCCTTCTTCTTTGTGAAGAGGTTGAGTTGCTGAGATCCCTTGGCTTGTGTTTCTGTGGGAGAAAAGCTCCATGTCTTTACTAATTCACCTACCAAAGTATAACCGGGGAGACAGGATTGTATCATCAAGGGTACATAATTGCACATCGCTTACCATCTGAGAGGCCAGTTTTGTCTAGGTAGGCACGAGCGCTGGTCGTCTTGTTGTGCCATGGCCACCATCTGAAGGACTCTTCTCCAGCTCTGGACGGACGTCCGGCTTCGGCTTGATGGACAAGCGGGAAGTTCCATCAGCCCTCTTCTCACGCAGCAAGGAGGATAAGATGGAATATCGGAAGGGGCCTGGTTTATGTCACCACCAGACGCGAAAATGACCTAGGGAAAGGATTTTAACACAAATATTCTACACATAATTATTCACCTGACAAGCACCTACCTACCGTACCTAACGTACCTACCTAATAACATGTGGGTTTGTACCTTAACTAGCCTTGTTACTCGACCATCTACGCCCATTGTTTTTGAGTTTCAGTCTTTGATGGCAGACCCTCTTTCTGGGTCCTGTCGTAAAAGCCAAATTATTTCCAGAGCCCCTTGGTGTCCAGAAGGGGAAGTTTAAGTTAGCATGCCATTGGCTTCCGCCACGAGGAGCAGTCAGAGAGGTCCCGCCCAGGCATTGGCTAAAATCGGGTCCTCGTCGTTCGGGGAAGCATATGATTTCCCAGTCCCAGTCGGCTGCCTCGGAGCTTTAAGCTAAGACACGGGAGGATGAAAGAAGGCTTCCGTGTGTCTGTGTCGGGGATGCCATGCAGGCAAACTGGAACAGCGCTTTGCCGGAAAGAATGAGACGAGCAACTACTACCTTGCCTCGTGAACATGCCAGTCTTGGGCGATGGCAACAAACTTCTGATATTAGACATGTTGCGGATACGGTTATGGGTGGATTTCATTGGGGAGGGGGGGAGGGGGCCCACATTGACGCTGTTCGCGTCAACATTTTGGAGTCTGTTTTCTGCTTGGGGTTCCCCACGGCCCCTATTCGGATCCGCCGGGCGGCCGAACGTGTGATCTCTTGCCTGGGTGGGCATCGCCTGGACAGCGGATGTCAAGATCGCTGCCTGAGATGGAATGCCACCAAAGAGAAGAAAGTGATCATCATGAGTCTAAGCCTGACCTTGACTCAACACACGACAATCCCCGAGGCCCGGTGAAGCGTCGATTTCTGACATGTCCATGTCATTGGGAGATGGCCAAGCATGGCAGCCACCTTGCCAAATGGAGTTTGACAAGTGCTGCCGTGGTCCATATCTCTCCCCCGCCCGGCATTATCGTCCTGATTCCTGATCCACCCGCCACATTTGAAAAGCTACTTCAAAGTTTGGGGCAGAACCCTGCGGTGTGTACTCATGTACTAGTACTTCCATGCAAGCTTGTATGGGGCAGGACTTGGGATCTGGGGCGCTGACTGCTCCCTGTGACCAAGCTCGACACGTCCAAGTGACTACTCTGGGCGGCGTGCAGAGAGCTGTGCGTTTGGATGCATGTATGGGGGAAGAAGAGGGGTTGGCCCATCTGTTCCTATTTGGAAATCACAACGAGTTGCTCTGTGGGAAGTAATGCCGTGGTGGTACTTCGTATGAGCCTACCTGCTGTCTACCTACCAGATCCACGTCGGTAATACTATTCTGACCCTCCCGTGCCTCCCAAGATGACAAGGTAGACACGCCCCCCATTCTCTCCAGAGAAGGCCACGGAAGAAGTGGAACTGGCACCGCTGTTGATGTCTACTGCAGGACGTAGCAGTCAGTCTCTAACTCGCTCAAAGTCAGGGTAGGCTGTCATTTCAGGCCAGTCAGCACGGTGACGGTGGCAGTGACGTGACAAGTGCTCGGATCCCGCAGAGCAAGGGGGTTTCCAGAGGGAGCAAGCGGATATCCCAAATGGGGGAGGTCCCAGCTCCCAAGCCCCGAACTGGGCGTACCAGAGGGAAGGGAACGCGAATCCTCCGGCAGATCAATGGCAGCAAGTCCAGATTGGGACGTGGCGCCAAGAAGGATCTGCAACCCGACCTGCCCGATGAGCAGCCCGATGTTGTGGCAGCGAGCTGTCCGGGTTGCCGGGTTGCCCGGGCTGCCCGGCCCTTTTCCCCATCCTGCCCTGCGAGATGCAAGAGTCTTGGTCACATTCATCTTTTCTTTCAGCCTTGCCCCGTTTGGGCTTCCCGCAGGAAGGGCTCTGCGGGTCGAGTTGGGTTGAACTGCATGAGAAGAGCAAGAGCTGCATCCGTTCAAGGTTTGATTGGGGGTGAAGCGCGTCTGGGAAGCGATGGATGACCAACCAGACGCGCCTCGGAATGCCGCCGTGGCTAACTAACCTCTCTGTACGGAGTATTCCGTACTCTGTATGTTTTCCGTACAGTGCTATTATCATACTTCAAATTGCTGGGAACGCCATCAGAAAGGAAAAAGAGCCTGGGCCGTCAAATCGGGCTGCCGGGATGCGGGATGGTGACAGCTGTCTCCTCCCTGTTGACGCGCTAATGCGCGTGCCTTGCGCCTCTCAGCCACCTGGGGGGATTTGGCCGGAGTCTGCACAACGAGTGGTCCGTATTTTTGCTCGCCCATCCTGAACAACAACATGCTGTGTATGAATGTGTCCATACGGTAAGTTAGGTACGTGGATGTACTGTACCCATACGCCGGAAAGCCGGGGCCATCAGTCTCCCTGTCTTCCAACCGTTCCACGATGGAGTTGAGAGTCTTGGGATCCTTGAATTGCTCCCAGCTTCCCGCTGGCCCGGGAGTGGAACAAACTCAACGTTTGCGTCGGCAACAGCCGCGGTACACGGAGGGGGAAAACGAGAGAGAAAAAAATGTCTGACTGCGGGCCGTTAGATCGTCTCAGGGCGGTCAGACCGCCATCATCACAGGAGGAGATCGGCACCGGCCGAGACGCCACGGCACTGCTAGCATCTGCCTGGGTCCACGTCGATGGTTGAGGCAGCACGCACCTTATTATTGGGCGCGGTATCGGATACCCATGTCCGCGGCCCCATCATGGACCGCACGAAACCGCATCAGGTCCCTTTTTCCCACGCAGCGGAGACCGGAAAATGCTTCAGGGCATCGGTCGCGGTCGGTGGGAAATGTTGGGGGGAGATCAGGACGCTAAGATCGGAGCTGCAAGGGTTGCTCCCTGAAGAGGACTGGACTGGTCCAACCATCCCGGTCGGCGATCACTGCAGCCGTCCCATCCCTTCCAGCCACCAGCGGTTAGCCACACGCCGGGGGCGTGAGAGGCCCTCAAGTCCCTCACCTCAGATCTGGGACCAGGGGGATTCGAAAAAAGAAAACTCAACAAGACCAGGTGTCCGCCTGAGAGTGAAGGTGCCTCAGGTCAAGTTGGTCTTCAGCGGGCTGTTCTTGAGCAGGCAGGCTGGATCCTCATGTTAATGTCGGCGGTCGGGGTCTCCCTGAATTTGAAATGACACAGGGATCTGTTCGATCCCTGCTGACAAACAGCGTTGTCCACTCTTCGCTCTGGCCAGTCTGCTGGTGGGAAACCTGAAGCCGGCTGTGGCAAAAGGAGGTGAGCGGGGGACTTCTTGTGGCTGCATACGGGGCACCTAACGCTGTAACGTCAATGCCAGATTGAGGCTGCTCTCTCGCTGAGTGAGTCGGTCCCGATCAACGCCAACGCCGCCCTTCTGCACGTCTGCTGCAGCTGGCATTGACGGTCAGCACGATCCAGCCATCTCCCAACTTGACTCGTACGGAACCCCTTCCCGGATGAGAAAATGCCGCTCCGGTCTGCTCCGGGGCGCTGTCAACGTCCACAGCCGGTCACCGCTCCTCATGGTACCGTCCTTGGCAGAAAAGCCCTGGGGTGGACCAGATGTCGGCGGCTGGCGGTGCTTGAAGCCAAGAATGCGATGGCGGGGATCGATTATCGGAAACATCATCTTTAAACTCGGGTCCGTTGACTGGTAATTCTTTGTTTTTGCTGCATACTGTCCACCATAAACCACCCAGACGGTGTGGGTGTTTGCATCAGGCACCCTGTGCCTCGCCGAGATGCCAGGCTTCCTGTTGCTGGCTAACGACCTCATCCACGGGTGTCTGCAGTCCGGGACGGGAGCCGGCATCATCACGATCGAGCTGCTGATAAAGTTCCAATCCTCTGGTTGGAGCTGTGTACCTAGGCAGATGTGCAGAAATTCAGTTATGAGGTGACCCCCAGCTAAGTGAAGCCGAAGCGCAGACAAGCTGGATCAAAGCAAAGCACTGACCAGGTGGCGGAGCGACGGACGGAAACTCGGCATCGTCCGGGCGTGAACTGGCTGGCTCAGACATGCTGTCATGTCAGGTACCCAGGACGAGAGACGCCAGGGGCAATCCGGCTCCAGCGCTCTCATTGCTCAGTGGAGTCGCTAAATGCCCCTTAAAATAGGACCATGGCTCGAGAAACCGGGGAAGGTCTCGGTGCATGAGACGAACCGAAGCCCCTGAGTGTCTGCCAACACGTGGTGGCCCCCAGCCCCTGACGTTAGCACTCAGGGGTCTTGAGTCTTAGATTCCCGGAAGCTTACAGCGCTGGACGGCCTCAAATCCGAACACAGTATGATGGTGCTGCGCGACACGCGGTGGCCATCCCGGCAATGATTTCGATGTGTTGATCCACCTGCTTTACATAGTATGTCTGAGATCTGGCGCCTGGCCAGTCTCATTCAAAACAAGCTCCAGACTCTACCGTCTGGCTCTGCGCGTTGCCAACCTCGTGGTACCCCGCGTGGGAGAAGAACGGCTGCAGCACCACATATTCCCCGCTCACCACGAACTGGAAATCGTTGAAACCTCAGGGTCGTCGATACAAACTGCGTTCAGCACTCTTCGCCGAGAGAAGAAGCCCTGACTTCTGTCCCGCTCTCAAGACAGCGCGCGGCCCAGGTGGCAGCATCCCTACCTTACTCAGGATCGCCCAAATCCAGGTTTACCGGAGGCACGTTCTGGGTGCTGGCTCAGCTGGGGGATGAGACTGCGTACCGGCTACGGGCGTAACGGTACACATCGTTCGTTCAGCCACAGTTGACCAGGCTTCATCGGCCATCTTCGCTTTGCTGCAGGATCGAGGAATTGAGACAGCGATAGTGCGAGTGCCCGGCGGTCTGTAATTGACGGGCAACGGGCCGGTCAAGGTTGGGCCGGAAAGTTGCCATATTAACTCGTCCTCATCATCCTCAACGAGTTGTTGGAACCAGCCGGCCTTGTGCGCCGTTTACTCAAATACGCCATGCTGTTGTCAAAGACGGGACGGTACCGCAGCGGCATTGCCATGCGCGAGCCCCCCCATATAATCATGCAGCTTCTCTCACCTGTGCGGATGCGTGGACGTGACTCGGAGTCCACGTACATGACGTTCGCTTTGGATCGCTGCTAGGCATTGCCGCCGTAGAACCTGACGGACCACCATGCAACTACGGCCGTTGGCGTGCCACGAATAGGCGCCGTTGTGGTTAGCCGGGGGAGCGCGGCAAAGCTGCCAGTACAGATGTAGGTACCTGATTACGCGAATCAGTCCCATGAACGGCATGGCATAATTAATCAACCCGGCTTTCCCAAACGTACATATCGTCATGCTTGGCAACGTTGAAGTTGGAACTAAGGGATTCAAGCTCGTCAGTAAATACGAGAATGTGGAGATAGAAGACCTACTTGAGGTGAGGCACTCCTCAATACTACCTATTATCGAAACTGCGCATCCCAGAAACAAGAGTCAGCGTCGCACCGCAGGGAGCATGCATTTTTGAGCCATGTAATCAATCGTGGCGGGTTGAATCGAGATGCCGCAGGACTGAGACCTCTGGGTCTCTGACGGTCGAGTAGCCCATGCCCTGAACCGACATGCATGAGAATCACCTGCAGAGCCCATTGTACCCAAAAGGGCTTCCATCGTCAGGCCGGCATTCCGGAATACATTGCTGGGACGGCAACATTGAACGGAATTCTTAAAGCCAACACCGAACTTGGCGTACCTCCCGAGTGATAGCTTCCGTTGGGTCGCGGTGCCATGCTGGTCATCGTCCCTGGAAGTTGTGGCTGTCGCGGCACAGAGCTGGAGCTGGCCGTGGTGCTCGACATGGAACAACATGGGTCATCGAGATCTGCGACACATGGCCCCGATGTCAGCGGCGGCGCGGATGAATTGCCGAAAGGTCTCAACTGGGGTGCAATACTGTGCGCACCTAACACGCATTGATGGATCTTCGTTACCTGCCTACCTGCCTACCTGCCTACCTGCCTTGGCTACCCGGCTTAAGGTACCTACGGTAAGTAAGGTAAGGCGCCGAATCTTGGCCAGATTCAGCACCAGCTTCGTACGAGGGCCTGCGAGACTCGGGATCCTTGGGCGATCGCGCACATTGGCACACCTTGTGCCACCCGGCAACGCCAATGCGCGGTATTGCGCAGTGCCGGGCATCAGTGATCAGTGTGCGGGTAGCCGGGACTGCATGTATGTACTCGATGGAGCCGTATCGATGGGTTCGATTCGACCGGGATGTGGTGTCCCTTACCGAAGCCCGGGCAAGCCGCGGGGAGCCGTCGAATCTGACCAACATCAGACCTGGACGCTTGTACGGCCGTAGATTGGCGGCTGTGGTTTCGGTGGAAGCGCCGCGGCAGTGCAGTGGCCGCACCGGAGGGCCGCCGAGCGCGTTTGACCGGGATCATGGATGCCATCCGCAGGACCGGAGATCTCGCATTGGCGCATGTTCCACGAGGGGCCAGTTACCTCCCCGCGTGCTCGTGTAACTCAAGTAGAGTTTATCCATCAGTGGTTGTCTGTCTGGTACCTGACGGGCTTTTGGGTAGTGGCGACTTCCCAATCCCGATTTATCGTCATGTTGAGATACCTTGATTGCGGTATGTTTCTCTGACGCTGAAGAAGCTGAGCTCTGATGGCGAGATCAGGAACCGGGAGATTGACACTGGAAGGTGAGATCAAGAACCTGCATTTTAATCAGGCGTGCTGTCGTGGAGGAACCCTGATTCATCATCAACCATCTAGACGAGTTTGTCCTTTGGATGGTTGGACCACATGCAGGCAGACGTGAGCAAATGTGACGAAATCGACGCCGGGGGCACTGGGTGACTGAGGTGGGTGACTGCCATGGCAGCCTGGCCTGGTGGAGAAAGATGGAAGAGAAATTCCCGTTTCGGGGTTCAGGTTCTTAACAATTTTAATTTTAATCATCACCTGGCAGTGCTGGCACCAACCAAGGAAGGAACACACACTCCTCAGGTCAGGTTCGCGGCCTGGCAAAAACTTTCCCAAGTTGCGTTTTCGCACCAGATTCACCAAATTCCATTGGCTTTAGGTTTCCAGATTGGCTCCATTGCCATTGAACTTGAACGGCCCCAGCTGTTGTATCTTCGGTTCCTGCAGATCAGCATTGCACGGCAAGATGCAGACAGCATGCAGCCATGGACCCTGCAGATGGCAAGTGGGAACTTGGAAGCTTGACGCGACAGGACCTCGAGAAACGACACCAAGACACGACTTCACCAGAACCAGAGACGCACACCTATCAGTACAGGTATCTTCGTATCAGCAGAACTTTATTCTTGTGCCTTTATCATTGTATTGTATCACTGTATTGTTGAGTTTTGATTGTCCTTTTTTTTTTTTTTCTTCCTTTTT
>JAMAKR010000072.1:0-97489 GCA_023628425.1 Chaetomiaceae sp. PYS4301M
GGGAGGGTATTGTTGTTGAAGAGTGATGGTCGTTATTGGAGTTGGATCCATATTATTTGACAGTTACCAACAATTGGAAGAGTAATTATCGTTACCAAGTCTTGGTGGTTAGGCAACCATTTTGGACGGGAAGTTCATCCTTCTGTCTGGTCCTTCGGATCCTTCCGATGCCATCGATATTGCTCCCGCCGCGGTTTTAAAATTACCGTCTCTGTTGGCCCTGGTAGACTCACAGCAGACATACAAGACTGTCTCTGGTTCCAGTCCCTGTCGATGAAGATCACGGCTGCAGTTCGATCCCTCCAACCCTCTGCAATCTCTCTCATCACATGTGATATTTTCCGGGCCGTGATCCAAACCAATTGGGTGACATCGGTTGAGTTCAACCCCAGACATTGCAACAACCAACTGCGCGTGGCAGGAGGTTGAATCCTCGATGGAAACACGAAGTCAAGAAAAACAAAATCCACGATGTCTTGGCTGGAAAAGACGGTCGTTCTGTCTATAAAACGCCCACCATATCCCTTATGAACTCAACACTTCATCCTCTCAACGACTCAAGCTAGACAACTCCAGTACATATCTGGGAACAAGGACACCAAACCCATCTTCCCGACTCAACAACAAACTCAACTCCAACCCAAACTCCCCTCCACACGCACCACCCTCAAACCAAAAGAAAATGCGCCTCACAACCCTCTCCTTCCTCCTCGCCGGTGCAACCATCACCCTCGCGACCCCAACACCCCAAGTAATCTCGACCCCTCAAACACCAACCATCTGCCAAGCGCACCCGAACGGATACTTTTGCGCGACGGGTATATATGGCGCCCCGGACTCCATCGTCCAGTGCAAGCCCAACAACGAATGGGGGTGGTTCTGGATCGGGACCTGCGGCAAGAACGAGCACTGCTGGGCTGACGGCCAGGGGCAGGCTTGGTGTCGGGCGAACTAGGAGTCTACTCTACCTAGTTAGGACTGGCCGTTTCAACGGTGATGGGTGGATGGCTGGTGGTTGTTGTGGTTCAAAGGATCGCCCCTGGCGCGGCGGAGACTTGAAGCGAGGTATGTTTTTGAGTTTTGAGCCTGGGGGGTCTAAGCAATGACGTGAGAGGTCCGGTTTAGGTTAATTGACTAATGACATTGCAGTGTTTGTTCTGTGCTGGTCAGGGTGGACTCGGAAGCCATGTGTTTGTCGTTTGTGACGCGGGATCAAAGGATGCAGTGTCGTGATTCGGCGAATGTAATCTGATGTATCATTAGATGGGACCGACGGCGACATGTTTGCTGTCACTGATAATGCTAATACGATGGAGCCCTTGGAAGCACAACACCGTCTTGCAAGTTGAGATGTTGGTCCGGCTCGGTCCGGCTCGGTCCGGCTCGGTCCAGCATGGCTGTGCGTCTTGCTGTTCAGTCTGGGCTTCCACCGGCTTGCGGCTTACAAGTCTTTGTCCAAAAAGAGGTTGGTACGACACAACACAGCCAACCAATCTCTTTCACTGGAGAGGTTCCACTGTTCCCCACGTCCGAGCCGGCAATGGTTCCATCACCGTGGCCGAGTTGGGAGATGGTCCCTTTTGTTAGCATGAGCTAGCAGTTTCGAGCGGGACCAGATTGACGACCAGCAGATCCGATTCGATGCAGCTTGCCAACCGTCCAGAGCCCTCCAAGCTTCCCCTTTGTTTTGCAAGACGCCAATGGCACCGGTGACGAGCTAGCTTAGGGGATACGCCCACGGTGTTGCTGTAGGTACCATATGTACAGTCAATGGCAACCTAAAGCTTCGAATCTGAACCTGTCGAAAAGCTTCGTTCGCGGGACAGGGGGGCAACTCCAGTCAGGGAGGTATCCGAGACTATCACATTCCGGGTCTGCATCATGTTGTTGTCCAAACCCGGAATTGCTGCCCCGCCGAGATACCCGCACATTGGCCCGTTCAGACCTTGAGTCCCAAGCTTGGGCTCTCGACTCTGACCGCGAGCCGTGGGGTGCTATAAAGTCCCGGGTAGTCCCGTTCTTGGTTCATCGTCTGATTGACATGGAGTGACAGTGATCGTTGGTGTCAACAGTGCATGCAGATTGCTCCGCTCCAGAGTCCAACCTGGAAGTTGCTTCCCCGACATGCTGGTCCCTGAGAACCCCTCACCGTATGTACCTGCCGTTTCCGGGCAGAGCTCTGCTCCACTGTCGACCGCGTCTCTGCGCCACGTCGAGACCAGTCTAAGGCATCAAGTCTGTTTTCGACCAAGCTGAAAGGTCTGCATCATGGAGACCCTTGAGCATCCATATCCAACCCCTTTGAGTCTCTTGAATTGCGCAGAGCCATTCCTTAAACCGCAGTCGTTGCCTTTGGCGGACGGTTTGTACTTGAGTCTCCCTTGTGGCTGGTGACGCGTCGTTCTGTGGCGGGCTGGGATCATACCCCGCCTTGGGGGCTTGAACCACAGCCAAATGCGGAAAGAGCACGTGTCGGCTGTGGGGCGGCCAACCAGTAGCTGGGCCGTTTCAACGCCGGTTCAGGCAGTTGCGACACCTGCAGACTGCCTGCAAGGTGTGATGCGGTGACAAAGCTGACAGAAGGTGAGGCCGAGCGTTTTGTTTGGTTCCAGGTGTTTCCTCGTGTTTTCGATGCGTCTTTCCTTCCGCGCTCCCCTCAGATCGCACGGTCTGAGGTTTCCCGTCGTCTCAAGAAGCCCAGGTTTGGCAACCACGTTCCCTGTTCCCTTTCGAAATTTGCAGCAACAGCAGCACCTGCAGCAGCAGCAACCCCGCCGCCTCTTCAACATGAACGCCCAGGAACTGTCGCAGTATCTGGCCGATGCCCCGCCATCGGTCGTGAGGCTCGAGATTGAGAAGCACTTCACGGCCCTGTCGGACAAGCAGAAGCGCTATGCTCACTTCATCAGCAAGTACGTAAGCGAACAACTCTGAATAATTCCTCCAGAGGAGGGTCCGCGCAGACAAACACACCTCAGCTAGATGCAACCAAACGAAGTGAATGTTTGTGTTTGCTCGCCGGAACCCCTCCCGTTGCAGGAAACGGAGGTGTGGTCTGGTGTAGTGGGCGTGCTGCGTTGCCCGTGAACAACTGCAACTGCGTCTGCCGGCCGCATGATGGGATGCATCTGCCACATCTCGCATCCACACCATCCCGTATCTGCAGCTTGCTCGCAGCCCGCTGACCCTCGAACTCAGGGCCTCGTTTGCTGGTACCCGCATCGTGCTCCGTCAAGTCTCGCCCGAGTCCGAACCCATCTATGACTTCATCCTCGCCCTCCACAAAGCCTCCGCCGGCGACTGGAAGGCCCTCGCCGAGAAGGCCGGCGTCGACGAGCAGGGGCTCACGGCCTTCCTGCAGTACGCCGCCCAGTTTCTCGGCAACTGCGGCAACTACAAGAGCTTTGGCGACTCCAAGTTCCTGCCTCGGTGCGACGAGTCCGTCTTTGCCTCGCTCGCCTCGACCTCGCCCGAAGCCGAGACGCACTACAAGGCGACCAATGGCGCCATCTTCTCGGCCGACAAGCCCGGTCTCCTCCACCTCGGCTTCACCGACGACGGTCACCTGACCACGTACTACCCCGACTCTCCCGAGATCACCCAGGACGAGGTTGCTGCCGTCTCGAAGTGGATGGCCGCCAAGGGCCTGCTTCCGGAGAACACCAGGCTGCGCAAGACCAAGGATGGCGTCTTCGAGCTTCTCATCGCCTCCGCCACAACCGGTGTCCCCAGCAAGGGCGGCGATATTGGGACGGACACTGAGTTTGTCATCAGCGAGGGGCCGCTCGAGGGCAAGACGGTGAAGCTGGTTTATGGAGACTACACGAAGGAGATGGACGCCATCACCGGCTTCATCAGGAAGGCCGCTGAGAACGCCGAGAATGAGACGCAGGAAAAGATGCATCTTGCCTATGGCGACTCCTTCGAGGGCGGCTCTCTCCTGTCGTTCAAGGACAGCCAGCGCCACTGGATCCGCGACCAGGGCCCCATGGTGGAGTGCAACATTGGCTTCATCGAGACGTACCGCGACCCCGCAGGTGTCCGCGGAGAATGGGAAGGTTTCGCTGCAGGTGAGTATCCCCTGGCCCTACAAGATCTTATAACCGAAAGGTCCTTTGCTCACCAGTGTTTTAGTTGTTAACCGTAAGCTTTTCTCTCGGGCGTCACTGACTGTCGACCGCCGTAACGTGCCCACTAACAATCTGACCAGTCGAGCGAACCCGGGCGTTTGGGGAGCTGGTGCGGTCCGCCCCTGACCTGATTCCGCTGCTGCCTTGGTCCAAGGACTTTGAGAAGGACAAGTTCCTCTCGCCAGACTTTACCTCCCTGGAGGTTCTGTCATTCGCCGGTATGTTTGGGTGCAGAGTGGTTCGCAAATGAAGTTCAGAACCTAACAATATGTGGCATAGGCTCCGGTATCCCTGCGGGCATCAACATGTCGGTCTACAGAGCGTTATCCCCTCTGGGAAACGAATCGCTAACACCCGCACAGCCCGAATTACGATGATATCAGGCAGGCAGAGGGCTTCAAGAACGTGAGCCTGGGTGCGTAACACTTCCCCAATATCTTGGAGACTTTGGGCCCCCGATCTAACCAACGAACATGTAGGCAACGTCTTGAGCGCAAAGGCCCCGGATGAGAAGATCCCCTTCATCTCCGAGGCCGACCTCCCGCTGTACCAGAAGTACCGCGACGCCGCCTTCGAGGTCCAGGTTGGCCTTCACGAGCTTACCGGTATGATAGTGGCCGTCTTTGACTTTTTGATGGAAAGTCCTCATCTTATTGACGCTGTGCATAGGCCATGGCTGCGGCAAGCTCCTCCAGGAGACGGCCCCCGGTGTCTACAACTTCGATGTCGCCAACCCCCCGGTTAGCCCCGTGACTGGCAAGCCTATCACTACCTGGTACAAGCCTGGCCAGACTTGGGGCTCCGTTTTCGGCGGCCTTGCTGGTGCTTACGAGGTATGGCCCTCGTCTTTGTTTGTTCTGTCGGATATGCTGACTGATGATCCCCCAGGAATGCCGTGCCGAGCTTGTCGCGATGCACTTGAGGTGAGTTCGATCGATCGGAACTGCTTTTGCTGGCCACATCTAACGTTTCCGAAGCTGCGAGTTCTCTGCGCTCAAGATTTTCGGTTTCGGCAATGGAACGGTCGATATGGACGGCGAGGCGGGTGATGTCCTCTACGCCTCGTACCTCAGCATGGCGAGGGCAGGCCTGACTTCGGTCGAGTTCTGGGATCCCAAGAGCCAGAAGTGGGGCCAGCCTCATTGCCAGGCTCGCTTTGCTATTCTCAAGGTAAAGGACCCGGGTGCACAGTGGCGTGGAACATGGCCACTAACATCGACCAGTCATTCCTCGAAGCCGGTGACGATTTCTGCAAGCTGGAGTACAAGAACGAGGATCTCTCCGACCTCGAAATCCGGCTCGACCGTTCCAAGATCCTGACCAGCGGCAGGAAAGGTAGAGTTTCCGCCCTGAACACGTTCCTAGGTTGACACACTAACTAACAAACAACAACACCCACCACCAGCCGTCGCCAACTTCCTCCAGAAACTCCACATCTACAAGGCCACGGCCGACGTCGACGCCGGCACCAAGTTCTTCACCGACATGTCGGGCGTCGGCCTCGAGTACTGGGGCACCAAGGTGCGCGACGTGGTGCTCAAGAACAAGCAGCCGCGCAAGGTGTTCGTCCAGGCCAACACCTACCTGGACGAGGCGTCGGGCCGCGTCGAGCTCAAGCAGTACGAGCCTTCGCTCGAGGGTATTATTCAGAGCTGGGCTGAGAGGGAGGTCTGACTGGATGGGGATGGGGTTGGGGATCGTTTTTCGGCGGCGTCCCGCCCGCGGGGACTGTACCGGGCTGTGCTTTGAGGCGGTGGGGTGCGGAGGAGGCGGGAGTGGTTGCTGCCAGGGAGGAGATGTATCTAAGCTTGGGAGCCTAGC
Source organism: Chaetomiaceae sp. PYS4301M (assembly GCA_023628425.1). NCBI lineage: Eukaryota > Fungi > Ascomycota > Sordariomycetes > Sordariales > Chaetomiaceae > Chaetomiaceae sp. PYS4301M. The sequence goes on from JAMAKR010000072.1 coordinate 5,952, forward strand.
TAGGATGGGGGTGGTACCAAATACCCTGAATTATTCATCAGGGGTTGGAAGACGCACTTTTGCAAGCGTGCCAGGGGTTGAGGGTGTGGAAGTCAGGCTTTTGACCGCTCATTGTTGTGCTTTCTGGTTCTTGCCTGGTATGAATCAAGATCAGTTCTCTACATCTGTCCCCTCACTCACTGTCTGGTGACAGACACATTTGGGCAGGGGAGCGAGGGAAAATCAATACTAAAAAACTATTTTTTCAAAATTCGCTGAGGTGACAACAAGTCCGTAGACTCGCTCCGTCGCTTGACACACACATAAACATGCTACTTAAAACCAACCCATCGTCCATGTTGGGTTGGCTGGTTCGGGTATACCCCCTTTCCCCCTTTCCCTGCCCGTTTCTATTTTAACCCACCGTCCGCTTCCCGACAGCTCTTTAACGCAGTGAACAGCTAACTAACTAGGTAAATGTAGATCACCATCATCTTGGATCAAAACTCGTGGTCTTTCAAGAATCGTGTGAGTCCTCATAACTTCACCCCTCCCAGCCCTGTTTCCCCCCAAGTTATCTATCATGACCGTTTTTGCCGTGCTTTTCTCGTGGCTGCCAAAAATAAGTTCCGTTTTCTGTCTCGCCCTCCGCGAACCGAACACGGCGCGACAGGTTATTCTTTCGATCCCTTCTGCCAGGAAGATCCTGCGTCGAGTTTTGGAGTTGATGAGCATTGGTAGGCGCGAGGTAGTGGCTCTACTGTGCTGCAATCACCCATCCGCTGTCTGGTTGGGTGGTGGTCCTGTGACAACCACCTGGTTGCTCTGCCAGGGGAAAACAAGTTCCACCAAATCGGTGAAGATCCCCGGCAGATATTTCAAAACGGCCGCTGCATCGTCTTCCTCGGCTCAGCGAATTATGGCAGATTGTCACCATCGATGGAAGCCGTTACCGAGCACTGTCCTGCCCAGCCACACCCCTCATGAAGCCGAAAGCAACTGTTGGGAGTACAGCAGCAGCCGGCCTTCCAACCCAGCAGTGCCCCACTCAAACGACACCATCAACAACGCTGGCAGCCGAGCTGCCCGTCAGCCGGCCGTCGCCCTCCTTGGTGTGGGTCTTCATGTGCCGCCGGAGCTGGTCCTGGCGGTGGAAGTTGCGGTCGCAGCCGGGCACGGTGCAGGTGAAGCGCCCTTTGACTTCGTGGGTGCGCTTGTGTTTAGACAGGTTGGACGATTCGCTGAAGCCTTTCCCGCAGACTGGGCATTTCAGGGGCTTGTGCCCGGAATGGACGCGCTGGTGCATGGCTGGGAGAGGGATTTTGTTAGAAATCGGTCAATATTTGGAGGAGGTGTGAGGTGTCACTCACTGAGAGCACTTGGGTACCGAAACGCCTTGTGGCAGACGCCACATACAAGGGGCTTCTCGTTGCTGTGAATGAACATGTGCTGCGTGAGTGCCTGCTTCGCTGAGAAGCCCTTGTTACATGTTGGGCAGATATGGGGCTTGTCTGTAGCCTTAAAGTTAACAGAGACGCAGCACGAACAGGTGGGATTGTAGCGGGCTTACGGCCAATATGGGTCTGCATGTGTCTCTCGATCTTGCTTCTCTGTGGGAACCCGGTGGCGCCGGGTTCACTACGTGGACAGTCGTCCCAGCCGCAGCGGAAGCCCTGGGAGCCTTTTTGGGCATGCTTGATGTGAGTCTCGGAAGCGTGCTTGAACAGCTCCTCGGCGTCGGCAAATATTTGCCCGCAGATGGTGCGGCTGCCTTCTTCCCGCCAAAGACACCTGTGCTCCTCATCGGCGCCTATGTCGAGATGCTGGTCTGTCGACGAGGCGATCGATGTGCTGCGGAGTTGAGGAGAGGCTTCCGGTTTCGCGTCTGTCATCTCGACGCTATTTGAGAGCGGCGTGAGGGGGGAAGGTGTCCCTGATGATCTCCCAGAATCCGACGTGTCCAGGGGTGTGGCTGGAGGCGACATGACTTCGGTGGAAGCCAGCACCTGGTGCTGGTGGTGCGAGTGGTGCGAGTGGTGCTGGTGCTCAGCACGGAGAAAGTCGGGCATGCCCGTGGTGAAGTAATGCCTGTGTTGCGAGTTGAAATGGGCGAGGAACGACTGGGGATCATGAATCTCGGCGCCACACTCTACAAACCTCTGATTCATGCCGTGCAGGTCAGAGCCAACTGAGTTAAACTGCCCAAAAGCGGCAGGGTTGTCGGACAGCGGCAAGTGGCAGTAGGAGTAGGTCTCGGGATCGTCCAAGGGGCACGGGCTTGAGCAGCTAGCGGAAGCGGCATCGCCATGGGCAAGCAGCAGATGGTTGGTGAAGTCTCCCAGCTGCCCTGGCAGGAATTGTTGGGGCTGTAGGTAGCTTTGGTGAGAGGCATCGGACAGGCTAAAGTCCAGACTGTTCATGACTGCGGCTTGGCGATGAGCGAGAGCTGCTTCACGCATCGGGGGGTTAGGAAGGAGGCGCCCTCACCTTGGTGGTGCAGATCAAAGTTATGATGGGGTTCCTCTGGGGCGTGGTTGATGGAGATGAGAGCGGCGGCACCGCTCACGACCTCGGAGGGGAGCGCCACGGCAGGGCGCTCAGGACAGCTCTGATCTGTGCAGGCGTCGTCGGTATCGGCGCAGGCGACGTTGGTGCACTTGTCGGTCATGGTGCACTGGCTGTCACAGCAGCTGTCGGCCACGGACTGGCAGTCCTCGTCGGTGCACGGGACGCATGCGTCCAGTGGGTGGCCGTACCACTGCTCGTGGTGTTGGTAGAGAGTCTGGGCGGGGGGCGCGAGATCTGCGGTCCGGAGCTGCATCGACAGGTCCATGTGGTCCATGTGGCCCATCTGGTCCATTGGGAAGTCATAGCGAGCGATGGGGTTGTCGCGGGCCCAGCGGGCCGGGAGGGAGGGCGGAGCACCGCGATGGTTGAACTGCTGGAAGCCGTTGTAGAGGCCCACGCCCATGCAGCGGTCGACACACAAGTCGTCGTGGGATTCATAGGCAGCACCACCTGCGGCGGACAGACGAGCGGCATCGGCGGGGGCGTGGTGACTTGAGCCGAAGTGGGTGGTGTTGTGCATCATGGCGGAGAAATCCAGGCCGAGATGATTGCTGCTGCTGCTCTGCGAGTGTCGATGGAAAGCGTCTCCGTGGGGGTGTCCATGGCCGTGTCCGATTCCTTGGTCGGGCCCGTTTCCGGCGAAGCGGTCGTTGGACGCGAAATGGCCGTCCATGACGGTGCGTGGGAAGTGGACTGCCAGTCGCTGATCGACGTGTTGGACTGGGCTGGGCTGGGCTGGGCTGGGCTGGGCTGGACTAGACTAGGATGGGCTGGACCACGACCAAAGTCCAGCTGCGAGAAAGTGGGCGATCGGGGTGCGCGAAAACTACTGCAGCTCGTCACGGTCGCCAATGCCGGTGTCGACGCCGATGTGGGATGTTTGAGGTTGATGGTGTCGATCCGAGTCTTGGTAATAGCGAGCGACAGGAACGAAAAACCGGAGGAGCTATGGGGAATGGGCGTGTCTGCGTGTCGTGACTCGAGGTCGGACTCGAGGTGGTCGGTGGTGTCGGTCGGTGATGTCGGTGATGTGGTTGTGGGGCCGAGCCGATGGGAGGTGATGGATATTATTTTGCAGTGCTCTTGTGAGAACCTTGACGGCCCAGCGGAGAGAGAGGGACAGTGTGAGTGCGAGCGGAAAGGCGAAGGGCGAACGAAGGAAGGAAGAAAAAAAAAAAGGGACCACCCTCTGTCCCTGATGAATGTTGGCGCCCTTAAAGTGAGGCCCGTCTGCTGTATCAATCAAAATTGGATTTACAAGACGACCTGGTGGTTGTGGTTTTTCATGGCATTTTCGGACCTCGAGCTGTTCTCGGGATTCCCACACAAGCGCATTGTGCAGCTGGGCAAAAGCCGAGTTCTGCCTCTGCAAAAACGGAGTCCAAAAAATGGTGGGGTCGCTGGGCCTGCAACCAACAACCCTGAATGTGGGGGTTGATCGCAGAGTGGGTGGGTCCAGGTGAGCTTCATCCCAGCCAGGGGGTCTGCATGATTGGCTGCGCAGTCAACCTCTCTGTCAGCTCTTGTCTTTCTCTCAGTCAAAAGTCGAGTTGAGGGCGTTCACTCACCACTGCCAAAGTACATTTATTTAATTCGAAATGCATGACTGGATTTTTCAAGGAGAGCGGCTTTACATAAAACAACCCGTCTAATAAAGAGCAGAGAACAATTCATGAACTACTTCTTACAGAATAGCATTTCCCTTCCTCACGCAACACAAACGCCGTCGAAGGCAACAACAAGAGCCAAGCTCACTCCATGTGGGGCACTTGAACAACCGACCATCCATCCTCCCTCTCAAACACATTGCGATTACGACTCTATACCAAACACACCCACACAGCCGGCGCAGCAGAACTGGACCACCAACTCCCGCAAAGACTGCCCAGAAAATAACCAAAGAAAAAAAAAAGAAGAAATGGGCAACCTCTGCAGCAGCGAAAAGGGCAGCGATCCCTTCTCACAGCCCGGCCGACCCCTCGGCACCACCCCCGCCACACCCACCTCCGCCTCCGTCCCGGCCAACAAATCTCCCCGGAAAGTAGGCGGCCCACCCCGGGTACTGGGCGGCGGCGACGGCGCATCACCATCCTCCTCCACAGCCCCCTCACCAACCACTCCCGGGAGCGCAGGGTTAGCACCATCAGCATCAGCAGGCGGAGGATCCGACGCGCGGGCTAAAGCCGCTGCTGCCGCCATGGTAAGCTCACACATATCCACATCCACACCCACACACCCATACACAAGACATCGACATCGACATCGACATCACCATTGCAGAAAGAAAGAAACACAGAAAGAAACACAGAAACACACTGACTATTCAATACAGGCCCGCCTCGAGAACCAGAAAGCCAACCGCGGCAAGCTAGGCACGAAGCTGGACAAAGAGCGGGCCATGACCGACATCACGGTGCGCCAGGCAGAGAGTGCGGCGGCCAGGCAGGAGCAGGTTGTGGAGCAGAGCCGGGAGGTGCTTGCTCATAACTGATGAATCGATGAATTGAGGTGGTGTGATGTAATGGCGTTCTACTATGGTGAGGAGGGGGGGGGAGGTGAAGGAGGAGTGAGGGTGGGTTTGGTTGCTTGGACGGCGGAATGCATGGGTCTACTCTTCTTATCTGGTTGTGATTTACACAGACAGCAGTGCTTGTTTAAAAGGAGCGAGGGCAGAGGAGGGCGGGTGCTGAGGGGTTTGGGCGTTGCGAGGCTGATTTCTCTTTACAATGCTATTTTTATATTTTGGATGCCAACGTCAGGTCAGCCTGAGGACATACTTGGACCGAAACGGGTTGCCAAACAAACGCTGTGTTGAATGTCGTATTTCAAACAATGAGGGAATTTCGACTGCTAATGATGGTTGTCCCGCAAACAAAAACTCCATGAGTCCATTACGCCCCCCCATATACCCTTCACTGACTTGTGTGTTTCTACTTGTCAACTTCAAACCCCTTCCTACCGCCCGTCGCCGACCACCCATCCAGGTCCAGCAACGCCCCCACAGAGTACAGCACATCATCAAGTGATGGTGTACCTCCCGCTCGCCGGCGCGCGGCTCTCGGCGTCTGCGGCAGCGATCGTCCCCTCCCTGAGAAGTCGAGTGAGCTCCTGCAGCGCCTTGCCCACCACTAGCTCCGTATCGCCCTCGATGAGGATGTACAGCTTCGGCTCCTGGCCGGGGCCGGGCTCCTTGCCGGCCGCGTAGAAGTTGCCCTTTGTCGTGATCGACGTGCCCGTGGCCTCGAGGATCTTGGCCACGTTGGTGCGGTTGGTGACCGCCCAGCGCGCCTTCTGCGGGAAATCGTTGATCTCAAGCGTCGCGTGGAATGCCCCCGCGTCGGGGCCTTTGTTATCGATCGGCTGCCCGGGCCGGAGCTGTCCGGCCCGCGCCAGCCGCGCGTTGATCTCGCTGATAGCCGAGGCCGCCTTGTCCAGCGCGCCGCCTTTGCCAGTGCCGGCCGTGACGCCCGCTTTGATCGCGCTGGCTGCCTCCGCCGGCGTCACCGCCTTGCCGTCGCTCTCCGCCTTGGCCGCGTCGCGCGACACTATGGCAGAGACGGCTGCCTGGATTGCCTCCTTGGCCTTGTCCTTGGACTCATCTTTCTTCTCCTCCTCCTTGAAATCCTCCTCCTCTCCCTCGGCCTTGTGCGTCTTGCGTTCACGGACGCGCGCCGCCTCGCGCTCCTTATCGAGCCTCTCCAGGCCCTTGCCGCCAAACCCGCTAGCATCCTTGGCCTTGCCCGACTTGACTTTTTCTTTCCACGCCTTGCGCATCTCGTTGAGCCGCTCGGGGACTGGCTGCCCGCTCTGCTCAAGCGCCTTCGCGATGCCAGGCGCGCAGTTCTCCTGTTCCTCTGTGATGAAGGTGATGGCGGTACCCGTGTTACCCGCGCGTCCGGTACGGCCCGCGCGGTGGACGTAGTCCTCGAGATGGTTAGGCGCATCGTAGTTGATGACCAGCTTCAGCTGCTTGACATCCAGACCGCGCGCCGCCACCGAGGTCGCAATGAGGATGGGACAGACGCCCTTCTTGAAGTCCGAGATGGTCGAGTTGCGGTCCTCCTGATCCTTGCCACCGTGTATCGACATGCAGCCGTACCCGCGCCGCAGGAGCTCGCGCAGCAAGTCGTCTGCCTTCTCTTGCCGCTCTACAAAGATCAGCGCGCGGACGTCGTCATCGTCGGCATACAGCTCGCCCAGCAGTTCGAGCAGGCGGACGAACTTCTTGTTCTCCTCCATGATCTCGACTGCTTGGGTAATCTCGGCTGCCACGACGCTCCGGCCACCGACCGTGATCTCGACCGGCTCGCGAAGAACCTTTTTGGTCAGAGCATCAATGATCCTCGGCATCGTCGCTGAAAAAAGAATGGTTTGCCTGTCCGGACGCACGTTGTTGAAGATCTTCATGACCTGCGGCTCAAAACCCATGTCGAACATGCGGTCTGCCTCGTCGAGAACGAGGTATGTGGCACGCTTGAGGTTGGTGACCCGGCCCGAGTTCGCAGCAAGCAGGTCAATCAGCCGGCCCGGCGTGGCGACGATGATCTCGGCACCGCGCTTCAGCTCGGCAATCTGGTCTTTGATGGCATTCCCGCCATACGCCGCGATGGCCCGAAGCTTCAACGCCTTGGCAAAGGGCAGCAGGTCCGAATAAATCTGCGTGCACAGCTCTCGCGTCGGGGTCATGATCAGAGCAACGGGCCCGTCATCGCCGCTCACAGGGTCTTGGTCTTTGATGTGCCGGAGCATGGGAAGGACAAAGGCCATAGTCTTGCCGGACCCAGTCTTTGCAACACCAATGACATCGCGACCCGACATGATGACGGGCAAGGCCTGCATCTGAATTGACGTCGGCTTCTCGTAGCCGAGTCCTTCGATGACATCCAGGATGGGCCTCGTAAGGCCGCACTGCGACCATTTCTGCACCGGTTTGGGCACGTTCTTGCCAGAAACCTTGATGCCGTCCAATTCCAGACGCAACTCGGCTGCCTCCTCTTCGGTCATCTGACTGAGTTCCTGGGGCTCAACCCAGAAATTCTTCCGAATCTGGTTGAGCTCAATCTTGGAGTAGTCGATGGTCGGGATGTCCTTCTTCTTCTTCTTGGATGCCATGGCGAGGATGGAGGACGCGTCGGCCTTGTCTGCTTCGTAGCCAAAATCGTCGTCATCGAAATACGCCTCTGGTTCGAAGGCCTTCTTCGGATTCTGCGGCTGCCGGACAGGTTTCGCGCCAACACCACCCGCGGAGCCGGTTTGCTCAAGGTCAGCCATGAACGCCTCCAGAGGGTCAATCTCCTCTTCGTCGACTTCCATGGCGGGTGCCGGCGGCATTGGCTCATCTTTGGCCTCTCCATTTGGCGCTTCCATGTTCACGTCCGCATCTCCGTCCACGTCCACGTCCATGGCCATGACCTCCTTCTGGATGCGCTCGTCGCGCCGCTCCTGGAGGATACGGTGAACCTCGGCCGCGTCCTCCTCGTTCCGAGCCATGAGAAGGTCCAGATCTTCCTCTCCATCTTCTTCGGCATCGCCGTCCGTAGCTGGCGTTTTCTCGTCGGCGTTCTCTGGAACAAAGTCCGGGAGCTTGACTAACTTGCGCTTGATGATTTCCTCATCGCCCAGGTCGAGTTTGCGCTTTGAAGAGGATTTCTGGGCGTCAGCAGCTTTGTTGAATCCAAATGCACTGACCGCTCTGTTGGCTGGCAAAAGGCTGGCGCCCTTGGCGCTCGGCTGCACCTTGACATCCAGGGCCTTCGCTGATGGCGCGGCGAGCTTCACGTCGCCAAGCATAGCTGGAGATTGGGGTCGTGCCGCTTTCTTCGCCATAGCCTTGGGATCGAACTTGCCGGCATAGGGCACCGAAGCCGCCGACGCTGCTGGTGACGCCGGGGCAGGACTCGCGGGGCCGGCCACCGGGCTGTTTGAACCTAGCGTACCGCTAGCTCTTTGATCCATCTGAGCCAGGAGCATCCGGGTACTGCCGACCATGTTGACGTCGGCTTCCTTGGCCTCCTTCAAAGCGTGTTTCTCCTTCATGGCTTGGAGTTTGCGCAGTCGCTCAGCCTTTTTCTCCGCGTCGATCTGCTCTTGGGTCGGTGTAGACTTAGCTGGCTGCGAGTCCTGGACTGGGTTAGATGGAAAACCGGGATCTCGCTGGCGTGGATGGGTGCGCACCTCGCCATCTTTGCCTACGACCCCGTCGGCCCTGTGAGATCGGGGGCGGCCACCATCAGCGCGACGGGAGGCAGAGTCCGCCGAGCCGTCCCTGTGACTCCTCCGGTCGCGGGAGTCGTCCCGCTTGCCGCGGTAGTCTCGGCTGCCATCTCTCGCCCGCGGACCACGGCGATCTGGTGATCGCGGTCTGTCTGGGCCTCGATCGCGTGACCTGCGACGGTCACGATTGGGTGCTCCATCACGCCGGGAACCTCGATAGTAGTCATCGTCTCGGCGGTCTAAAGAACGGTCTCTCCAGCGGTACGAGTCGCGATCCCGTCCATCGCGGCCATGGTCACGGTCGCGGTCGCGGTCGCGGTACCGGCGCTGCGGCGACAAAGTGTTAGCCAACCCTGGGAAGCGTCGGCGAGGGAGGTCAAGGCCACTCACATCGGGGCTGCGAGAGCGTCGGCGATAGTCGCGGTCGCGGTCGCGGTCGCGGTCACGGTCACGACGCTCATCATCTTTCCGTCTTCGCGCAGCATGACTTCCTGCAGGAGATGGTGAGCGCGAGTCTCTGGGCCGAGCCATTTCTGGTTTCAGTGACGGTGGCTCAGCGGGAGATGTCACTGGTGGTGAGAGGTACTTTTGGGAAGCGGCCGACACTGGTTAGTGCACTGTATAGAAGCCCTGCATGCTGTGTCGCGATGATACGCAAGACTGGGGCGATGGATATTTGATGATGTTGAGGCTGGACTGTGGAGGAGTGCAACTCCGTATTCTGCAGAAACTTGGAGACAAGAGCTGCAGGGATTGTGCACAAGAGACGCGGCAAGGCAAATTCTGGTCGGGCCGGCCAAAGTGTACAGTGTGTTTACATAGTACTAGTTATGATTATACACTGTGGGAGGTCTTGGCTCTGATGCTGGGAGTTGCTTGTTTCATCTCCACATGTTTCTTACACTACAATTATGCCGTGGTCTGTTGCCACATGATGCTTGAGACTGGTACATAGTTACTCTGGGACCAAGCTTTTCAGCTCTTCTGCTGTGTATGAATCTGCGATTTCGATAGCAAGAAAGACGCCATGGCGCCCTCAGATCCTTTCGTAGTTGGGGGGAGTCTATGTGAAGCGGAGAAACATTAGACAGATATTTTTACCTGACGGATCCAAGTCAGATAGCTCCTATCAGCGATATATGTATGTATTCGTACAGTAAGTTGTGTTCCTGTCAGGCCATTGGATTCGGCGAAGTGCCTGGAAAAAGATATGGAGTGCATCATTCCCAACATGGACATTTCAATGAAGCGCTCTCAATGCACCGAAGAAAGCGGGGGCTGGGGGCTAGTTCGGGGCCGTGCGCCGTTGTCAGGTCACAAACAGGGGTGGTGCTGGAGCTGTGGTTTTAGCACGCCTGGCGAGCAGGGAAGAGCTCTGGCGACTGGCAGGCGGTCCTGCTGCAACCACAGCAGCGACACGCATAAAATTGCCCGTATCCCAATCCCACACTCCCCGTGACACAACCTAGCTCAGGTACCGAACCCGTCTTGCCGTCTCGCTCACCTCCATCTGCCGCGCCGTCCCGCCCAGCGCACCCTCACCGCTGACCTCAATCCAGCACGCCGACCACACCGACCTCGCCAAATCCTGCAATTGACACAGCAAAAGGGCCGATAATCGTCATGTGGTCAGCACTTGGGCGCGCGACCGCGCGGCAGGCCCGTGTTGGTGGCAGCTTGCCGCTCCGCACCGCGACCCGTCTCGCCGTTCAGCTCACTCCCCGTTCGGCCCCCGTCAGTTCGAGCCGCGTCCGTGTCGCCGCCGTTTTCTCGAGAGGCTACGCCGAGGCCGCTCACCCCAAGAAGACCACCAAGACCAGCACCTCGACAACAGCAGCCAAGAAGAAGCCTGCTGCGAAGAAGACAGCCGCCAAAACGACTGGCGCGACGACAAAGAAGAAGCCTTCCAAGGCCAAGAAACCGGTCGCAAAAAAGGCAAAGAGACCGAAGAAGGAGGTGACGCCCGAGGAAAAGACCAAGCAAAAGATCCGCGAGCTGAAGAAGCTATCACTGGTGAAGGACGAGCCGGCCGTGCTCCCCAGCACCAGCTGGATGGTGCTCATGACGGAGCGGCTCAAGGGCACGACTGGGAGCGCTGCAGAGGGCTTGCGCGACCTTGCAAACGAGTACAAATCCATGCCGGCCGCAGAGCTCCAGGTAAGCTATACTGGGCACACAACCCCTCGAGCCCACAAACACGCCTGATTCCCAAACCGAGCTGGCTGCTGACCCGCAATCGGAACAGAGGCTCGAGGCCGAGGCAGAGAAGAACAAGCACCAGAACAGCGTCACCATCAGGACCTGGATCGAGAGCCGCTCCGTGCAGGAGATCCACCAGGCCAACCGCGCGCGCCAGCTGCTCAGGCGGAAATACGGCGTCTATTACGGCTACGCCCTCGAAGACCCCCGCTACCCCAAGCAGCCCTCGGGCCCCTGGATGTACTTTCTCAAGGCGCACATCCACTCGTCTGCCGTCAGCGAGCTTGGATGGAAGGACAGGGTCGCCAAGCTGGCCGCCGACTGGAAGCTGCTCACTGAGGACGAGCGCAAGGTATGATATTGTTCTGCCCAAGCGAAGCTCTCCGATTGCTGACGTTTTATTCTTCGATTGCTTCAGCCCTTCTATGATCTCGCGGTCATTGATGTCGCCAGGTACAAGAAGGAGATGGAGGCGCTCGAGTAGGAATCCGTCGACTATGAGGCCTAGGAGAATTGCGCCCGGCCATGTGTACATTACGACCACTGTCTCTGGAGGGAGGAGCTATGGGTTCGCGTGCGTTTAACTGGACTGCTGTGGGTATGGATTGGGCTTTGTGTGTGTAACTGTTCATGTATGTACCAGTGGTACGGCTTTAGGTTTTACTGTTGAAGAGTCTTTTTATGCTCGATTCACCGCGCCACGAGAGAAACCCACAATTTTCACAATCAAGGCAAGGAACCGGATATCCATTATGCCAAACCGACTTGTCTTGTCCCGAACGCCGCGCCATGCCCCAAGCGATATGTATACCTCGCAACCCCCTCGCAATGCTCGAACCCAAACCGAAAACAATACATTACCCAGGTAGAACCATCCAAGAAGAAAATCAGGGCGCGATAAGAAAAAAGGAAACTCAAGCCCTCCGATCCGCTCCCTCATAACCCCCCACTTCCACCGACAGGACCGCCCCCACCCACCTTCGTCCCCATAACAACCACCACCCCCCCATCACCCCCCACCCACCTCGCCCCCGTGTAGAGCACCCTCCTTCTACTCATAAGATACAACACAAGATACATATGCCCAACAACCCCGCCCCAGCAATACACCCTTATCCACGAGAACCCCACATCGCGACGGCAGGACGTGCCCCAGCCAGCGGCGCCCTTGCCCAGGTAGTCGGCCAGGAAGGCCCAGGCGGAGTGCTTCAGGTCCGGGTCCCACGCGGCGCAGTCGACCAGCCAGTAGCCGCGCTCCCAGGGCCGCAGGGGGCGCGTTTGGGAGGAGGGCTGGAAGCGTTTTGTCAGGTTGAGCTCGCTGGCTAGGCTGGCTAGCACGTCGGTGATCATGTCTGAGGGGTGGAGGGTTCGTTGGGTGGTGAGGGGTGGGGGGGAGATGATTTCGAGGGAGTCTGCCAGGGGGTGGGGGTGGGATGGGCGGTGGTTGTGGTGGGTGTGTGAGCGGGGGGTGGTTGTGCGTTGCGGGCCGATGTCGCTTGCGCTTCTGGCTAGGGGTTTGCCGGGCTCGGGGTCTCGGGATGAGGTTCGCAGGCGTTTGGATAAGGGCGGTTCAGACTCGGCGCGGAATGATGAGTTTGTTGGGTCTGTGGGCTGGCTGGGGTAGGACGAGGCGATGCGTGTCTCCTCGATGATGGCGGATGCGGTGGGAGTCACTTCTCGGCGGCGTTTGTCGCCCCTTCCAGGTGAGAGCGGAATCACGGTGCCCGGGTTCTCTTGTGGTGGCTGAGGCTTGCTACTGTCGTCCGGAGCAAAGGTTGGCTGAGGATTTGTGCTTTGTGGTTGGCTGGACAGAGGAGGCGGTTGCGCCAGCCTTCTTGGAGAAATCGGTGATGTGTTGAGCTGAGGATCCGTGCTTTGCGGTTGGCTGGACAGAGGAGGTAGTTGCGCCAGCCTTCTTGAAGAAATTGGTGATGTGTTGAGCTGTGTACTACCGAACGTTGAGGTGTAGTATTGCAGGATTCTCGTCGGCGTGCAGTACTGGGGGAACGCAAAGTCGTTATCGGGCATGGAGTCCTCAACGATGCTCGGAGGGGATTGCCATGAAGACTGTGGCTCCTGCAAATTTCCCTCGTCGGGTTGCTGTACTCGAAAGGACCCGAAGTTATCAATGGCGCTTTGGAAGGACATGATGGGTGACTGGATGACCGCAGCTTTCTGAGTCAATCGGGGCGCGTCGTCGCCGTCTACCTGTGTCAGGTTCCCCTGCACACCTTCTCCCCTGCCACGGCTGATCTCTGACTGGCCATCTTCCGGAAAACCGAGAACAATCGATGTCCGGATGGTTGGCTCAAAGTTCAGGTAGGCGGCGGCCAGAGTCCGATATTTCGTGTCATGGGCAGTGGTGGCTGGAGCAGCAACGTGCACGAGAATTTCAGTCTCTGGCCTGTTCCTGTTCATTATGGCGAGCTCAGGACAGCGGCTGGGTCGGTTGAGATGCAGACTGAGGAAAATAAATGAGGACGTTGAGAATATGTAATATGTACGGATATATAAAAGGTGATAGCCGAGTCAGGAAGAGCAGTGATGTGAGAGAACGTTGGGGATAAGAAAAGAATGGATGAGTGCTAAAGGGAAAGAAAAAAAGGAATCAAGTCAACGGAAGTTAATATCGACAAAAGAAGGAAAAATCCAAAGCCAAGGTGAAAGCCATGAAATCTGGCGACTGAGCAGACAAAGGCTGCCTGGTGTGGTCAGTGTGGTTCAGTGAATGAATCCACACGCGAAGCTGGACTTCCAGGTTGGGACGGAGTAACATCCAGACGCGAATCTCGAACCAAGACCAGGCAGGGGCTTGACAGGTGGGGCAGACAACGGCCAGGCACACCCACCAATTAGCTTCTGGGCCCCCGATATTCTGCCTCCCACTTCCGCCTAAATGTGCACTCTGGAGAGAACAGGGATCCAGGATGCATCACCAACCAAACCCGACAGCGGTGCATTTCCAAGCTCCAGAAAGGAGGAAAGGAGGCGCCAAGAGACGAACGACCTCGATCCCTCTCGCTTCAACCCACTCCGCCATCAGTTATTGCCCATTGATACCCCCAACAACCCCAATTGCCGCCCAATTCTGTCCCGTCATCACCAATCTCCCACCGTCATACCACTCCAAGAGTTGCAATCGCAGTCGTAATCGCATTTGCAATGGTATCAGCAAAGAAGCCGGAGCTCGGCTCCGTCATGGTGATTGGCGGTTGCGGCTTCCTGGGCCACCACGTCGTGCGCCTGCTGCTGCGCGACTACACGTGTTCCTCTGTCTCGGTCATCGATCTGCGCTGCACCCGCAACCGGAGGCCCGAATCGGACGGCGTGGCCTACTATGATGCCGACATCACCGACGCCGACAAGCTCGAGACCATCTTCCAGACCGCCAAGCCCGACGTCGTCATCCACACCGCATCGCCCCCGGCCCAATCCAACGACAGCGTCTCGCACGCCCTGTTCAAGAAGGTCAATGTAGACGGCACCGCCGCCGTGGTTAAGGCCTGCCAGAAGACGGGCGTCAGGGCCCTGGTGTACACGAGCTCGGCCAGTGTGATGAGCGACAACCGGAGCGATCTGATCAATGCCGACGAACGGTGGCCCGTGGTCCGGGGCCAGAACCAGAGCGAGTATTATTCCGAGACAAAGGTGCGGCCGACCTTTTCCCCTCCCCCCACCCCACCCCCAGCCGTTATTTCCTCCACATGCTAACCCATGATCTTGTCTCCAGGCCGCCGCCGAAGAGCTCGTGCTCGCCGCCAACCGCGCCGCCGACGCGCCCAAGCTGCTGACATGCGCGATCCGGCCGTCGGGTATCATGGGCGAGGGCGACACCATGGTCCTGTACCACCTGATCAACATCCTGCGCCAGGGCCGGTCGGGCGTGCAGGTTGGCGACAACGACAACCTCTTCGACTTCACCTACGTCGAGAACGTCGCCCACGGCCACCTCCTCGCCGCCCGCGCCCTCCTCCTGACCGCCGCCTCCAAGACGATACCCCTGGACCACGAGCGCGTCGACGGCGAGGCCTTCATCATCACCAACGACAGCCCGGTCTACTTCTGGGACTTTGCCCGCGCCGTGTGGGCCGCCGCCGGGTCACCCCATGGTACCGAGCACGTGCGCGTCCTGCCCCGCGGCGTCGGCATGGTCCTGGGCTATCTGAGCGAGTGGTTCTTCTGGGCCGTCAACAAGCCCCCCACCTTCAACCGCCAGCGCATCATTTACAGCTGCATGACGCGGTACTATGACATTTCCAAGGCCAAGAAGAGGCTGGGCTACAAGCCACTGGTGAGCTTGGACGAGGGTGTCAGGAGGTCGGTAAAGTGGACTCTGGAGCAGCAGGAAGGGGCGAAGAAGAATGAGTGATGCTGTTTTGGTGATTTGGAAAAATTCAAGAGGTTGTGCGGTTACGTCAAGGATTTGGGACACTATTTGGAGCGATTGTGGGCACAATAGAGGAGCTGAGCACGTTTGATACCTAAGGGGCACACATGTGCTTATGTTTATTATATACTAATGGCAGATTAAAAAAAAAAGAGACAAGGAGTCAGCCAGTTTCACAGGTCGGGACAGAGAGGACAAGGGAACAGGTCAATAGAGGGCTTGCTTTTTTTTGTTTTCTCTCACTTCCCTTTGACTTGACTCACGCCTGACGAACTCAGACCTGTCTGCGTCATATGCTGTGCTGAATTTCCCAACAAGATGCCGTCACCCTACCAATCCCTTTCGCATCAAACCGAACAACTACTACTCCAAACACGGGCAAAGGAGGAGGAGGGAGAAGAGGCGGCGGGAACCCGACCCTCCAGAACAAACAAGCTCCACACCAAGCAAGAATGGAAAACGAGCCAATGCTTCCTTCCAGCCGTTAAACCTCATCCACCGCCAACCTCCCATCTCCTAAGGTAGCCCGTCTCTCAGCCCTCCTCAAACCCATAACCCCAGCCCAGCATTCCCACCCCCCATCCACGGAACTACAGACAATACACCAAACAAACAAAACGGACTCTTGCTTTTTGTCCCATCCATCCATTCTTCCACCCCTCCTCCCATCCTTCCAACGACTCACCCCGGCACCACGCGGTAGAGCAAACCCCGCCAACCAACCAGCCAAACCCCCTTTTCATTTCGGGGAGAGAACCAACCAACCATCAAGAAAAACAAGAAGGAACATGGGTCATAAAAAAAAAAAAAAAAGACTGAGTCAACCAAGCGGTGCCGTGCGAAGATAGGGCAAGGGAAGAAATGGAAGAATCTTTTTTCATGGCTGATGAATGACAGGTCAAGCGAAGTAGGAGGGAGGAAAACAAAAAAGTGGCGTGTGACACCCACGAAAACGAAAATGGGGGGGTAGGAGAAGAAAGAGTGCCTAAAGAAAAAAAAAGACGCCGAGCAACCATGCTTTGCTTTGCTTGCTTGCTTGCCACAATTCAGATAAAAGAGTAAAAGTGCGCCGTGGAATCTACGCCAGCCACCACCAAAAGAACACCCTATCGTGAAACAAAAATAAAGTTAACGTCAAAAAAAAGAAAAAAGAAACCCGGTCCCGCCCCATCCCAAATCATCAGATCAGATATCAGAGAGAAGGAGGTGGAAAATCGGACCACGACAAGACAGGGCCATCCTCATCCTCCTCCTCCTCCGCCTCCCTCTCCGCCAACATCGCCTCCTAGACGGTGCCGGTCGTCAGCCCACTGTTCTGCCTCCCCCACGCCGAATTCGAGTTGCGCCACTCCCTCTGCGGCGGCTGGCCGCCGCCACGGCCGTTGCCGTCCGATGTCCCCGGCGGCGGCGGTCCCGCCTGGTCGAAGTGCCCGTACGGGGATTGCTGCGGCGGAGGTCCGTCGAACGGTCCGCCCCGCTTCGGGGGAGGGGTTCCCATGTGCGCCGGGCCGGTGAAGGGTACTGTGGGTTCCTGGATCGGGCGGACGCTGCTTTCCTGCTGCCACTGCGAGGGGTCTGTCTCGACCCGTCTTGGTGGGGGGCGGCTTGGGTTTTCGTGGCGGCCGACAATCTCGGCGACTTCGACGTACTGGCGCGGGCCGAGTGAAGTTGCGGCGCGGTCCGAGAATTTCTTGAGGATTTCCTTGGTGGTCAGGTCGCCGCTGTTGTTAAAGAGCTGCTGGTCATTGAGGACGTCGACAAGGTCATCGGGGACCTGGTGGTGGTGCGTTAGCCTGCTGTTCAAAGAAAGGACGGGGCTGGGTGGGGATAAAATGAGCCTTACCAAGCACATTTCCTCGATATTGGCAATCAACACCTCCACGGCCTCGATCGCAAACATCGGGTCGCTGTCAAGGCTGGACGTCTTGTTCTTGTCCAGGAGGACATTGGGAGCAATGACAGTAGCAAGGTTCTTGACGTCCATCTTGGAGCCGGACTCATCGTCGACTTGATGGAAGGAGCTGACCCATTTGAGGAAACAAAACAGAATCTCCAAGCTGTCGCGATTCGGCTTAGGGAGCAGGCAGCATGTCAGGTGGAGACACTGTCGCATCTTCTGCTCGTCTTGGATCTTGGCCGCTGCCAGCCACAGCCGATAGAGCTTGTGCGTCATGAGCGGATCGGGAAGCGCCCGCAGGTAGCGCTTGAGCAGAGCAGCCACCTGGACGACGTTGACCGAGCTGAAGTCCACCTCTTCCTCCTTGTCAAGCTGATCCTGCAGTTCGCCGAGCTTTTTGATGTTGCCATTCTTGCGGAAAACGCCCTCAACGGAGAGGTCCATCTGCCTCATGGACGAGATGATGTCGTCCACGACCGCGGGAATTCGGAGGGTACCCGGCCCGACGCCGTCTGTGGACTCTGCTCCGTCTCTCTCAATGATGACCTCCAAGGGAACGCCAAAGACACCCTTCTTCTTGACGTTCTTCTGGTTATTGTTCTTGAAAGCCTTGCCGATGTTCTTCCAGAAGGTGGCGGGCTTCCTGCTCTCTATGAAACCAAGGAGCTCCTCGAGTGTGAACTCGGACTCGACCATGGGATGCATGGTGAGGACCGCAACGTGCCTGACGATGAAATATTCCAATCCCGAAAGCTCGGAAAAGTAGCGGCGGGAGCGCGGAGCGGACTGGTCGATGGGGCCGCGAACTCCCGGGCTCTTACCATCGGAAAGACTGCGCTGGTGGCCGCCACCACCTGGTGCGCCAGCTCCCAGCCTCGGCTCCGTCGCTGGCGAACGGAAGAGTTCCTGCCGTGACGGGGGGTACGAGCGTTGCTCTCTCGCTTGCTCGGCAGCGACGATTCGAGGTATATCATCGAGAGTCAAGGCATCTTGGTTGGGCAACATCATATCCTCCTCGTCGATCGCGCCCCGTTCCTCCACAATCTGAAAGCCTCTGCTCATGCCTCCCTCGCCGCCATCGCCGCCCGCTGACCCGGGTCGCGCGCTACTGCTCTCGGGCCCGTCGAGGATTCTTGACGTCCGAGTCTTTCTAAAACTCGATGATAGATGCTTATCCAGGCGGGTGCTCTTCAACCTCTTGACATCGTTGAGGGCGCTCTCATATGATGACTCTCGGTGGTGCCTCGGATACTGACCACCGTGCGGCCCGGGTCGACCTTCGGCAGGCCCGGAACCGTCTCCATTCGGATCATCCGATGAGCCGTAGAGTGAACCGCTTGCTCGAAGAATCTCCAGGAGCCTCGCAAGGGCAACTTGGAGCAAGAAGACGTACTGCTGCAACTTGGTGACATGTTCAAACGGAGTGGCGTTGGGGGGGAGGCTGGGCTCGCAGTTGTGACAAAGAATCTTGGCGTCGTAAGGCGTCAAGTGCGCATCCTGGAGGCTCCGCCTGAGTTCCTTGCCGCATCGTGAGCAATTGGTGCATGCCAGGTGCCATCGCTTCTCGTCGTTCTTTGCACATTCATCTTCGACCGGCTTACGGCAGAGATGGCATTGGTCGGAATCATGCGCCGAGAGTCTCGACATCCCCGTCGTCAGCTGCAGGGTGGTGGTGGAATTGTCGTCGGTTTTAAGCGTCTCGAGGTCGCTGAGGTCGTCCAAAAAGCCAAAGAGTCCCTCAGCGGTCTGGCGCTCTTTCTCGATGCGGAGAGCGCCCTGGAGGCAGATGCGGATGAGGAGCTTTAGGTAGTGGGCAAGACCGGTGACTAGGGTCAGCAGGTCCTGAGTAACACCGGGTTTGCGAGTGGCCCTGTCTTGGGTCTTTGACAGCAGCGAGAAGAAGGCGACAATCTTTTTGCAAAGGAGCTTTGCTTCCCGTCCATAGGCAAGAGCTGCAGGGTGGATGTCAGTCACAGAATTCTGGGATGAGTGTTTCGGAGTATCCCTACCATTCATGTCGAGCTCGGCCATGGAGGCGTCCAGCCTGTCTGCAGACCGGAAGAGAATGTCGACGTGGAAGATGAACCGCTTGGCAACCATGATGCCATCGATAAAAGCACCGTTGCTGACGTGCAGCAGCATGTCCGATATACATGCGGCCGACGACTCTTCGAATGTTGACAGCACACTCCAGATGCGGTAGACCTTCTCCTCCATGCGCTCCTCGTCGCCGCGGACTTGCTCGCGGCCGGCGGGGTCATCCTGGATAGGGGTGGCAGCCTCTTGGGGTGGGTTGAGGCGGACGTTCCAGAACTTGTGGATCATGTAACATTCCGGATGCCAGTGTTGATTCTGGCCGTTCCGGAAGATCTCGACGAACTGCTTGAGAATGGAAGCCTGGCAGCCGCTGCAGCGCTGGGCAAACTGGGTAGAGTAGTGGTAATGGCAGTAGACATTGCCGTCGTGCTCGTAATAGCTGTCCTGGGCGCCAAACACGGTCGGGCACAAGGAGCAAGTAAAGTGATCGACGTGGTACTTGCGTTCGAGCGCCGTGATGTAGGACCCTCGCAGTGCGCCGCCGCACTGATGGCACAGCAGGCCGAGCCGGCGGAAGTAGTCGGTCTCGCAAAGGGGATACTGGCCCCCACCGTTCTCATCGTCTGCCGGGAAGAATTTGGAAGCTACAATCTGGCCGCAGTCCTACAACGCTGTCAACAACAAAAGACTCGGGGTGAAGGGGTCCGAAGGAGAACTCACGCGGCACTTGAAGCAATCCAGGTGAAAGGTCCCATCCAGCGCGCGCACGAACTGGCCTGTCAACGGCTCTCCGCATTTCTTGCAAGATCGCGCCGGGCCGCTGGCCGAGCGGGAGCCCCGCGGCCTCGACCCATTCCTCTCCCCGCTGCGTCTTGACTCGGTGTCGGTGTTCTCGGCGCTCATGGCGGGGGAGACGGGAGGGCGGCCTCCCTGATTACCATGGCTCCCATTGCGTCGGGACATGGAGGGCGCTAGGTTGGTATGGTCTTGATCCATCCGGTACGGGGCATCGCCAGAGGGATGGTGACTGTGGCCCCAGTCGCCCCCAGGGCCGCCATAATCATATCCTGCCATGGTAGACTGGTTCTCAATCCGCCCGCTTCTATTCAATTACGCCCCACCATGGGAGGCTCTTGTCAGGAATCGCAGTCGCGGTCACGGTCGCGGTTGTAATCGCGGTCGGGGCGCACGATATCGGAGATGCTCGACAGCCGAGGGTGAATTTGGACTCTTGGAGTTGAGGCGCAGATGTGCAGGCGGGGGCAGGTCGGTCGGCATCAAGCAGCTAATCGAGCAAGGTATGTACCTGGTCAGCGAGATGCAGCCGCGGTGCAGGTTGCGGTGCAGGGCGGGTTCTGTGTGGGCCAGCAATATCGGCGCAGTGATTGTCGTCGGCCTGGGCAGGGGCTGTGCGAGCGATGCACGACTTGGTGAGGGGCTGGTCACAATGGATGTGGGTTGTGGTTGTTGTGGGTTGAGGCTGAGAGGGGGACGAGGTTGCGGAAAGGAAGCAACCTGAGCGAGTGGTTGGGTTGGTGCGGTCGCTAACGTACATACAGTCCAGTCCGGCAGTCGGGAACACCAGACTGTCGAGTCTCGTCTGTCGCTGTGCAGATTAGCCCGCTCCCGCTTCGTCTGGGGTCTGCCAAGCAAGCAAGAAATCAAATCCAGACACAAAAATAGATGTCCGCGGGGTCGGATGGTGCTGCTTTGGTTGTCGTCGCTTGCAGACAGCTGTGTGCGTGCGTTTAGGTTGGGTTGGGTTCGGTCGGTTGAAGATGGCAAGACCCCAGAAGTTGCACGCAGGTGCTGTCTCCCGTCTTGCCCTGTCTCTCGTGGGCACTCAGGAGGTCGGTTTGGCTGGGTCTGTGATCCACCCGACATTCACTCACTCAAACAGGCCGCTAACGTTACAGGTCAAACAGCAGCGATCGGCAAGGCCCCGCCGTGGCGGGGTGCCAATTTCCAGGCTTTAGCAGCGGGGCCAAAGAATGGAGGATGATGGATGGATGGATGCCCAACCTCTCCGTCGTCAATGCGGGAACCTGAATGGGATCTAAAAAAGTTGTTTGATACCTAAGGTGCTCTACACGGCACCCGCTGCGATAGAAAACCTACCTAGTATCAAGCCGCATGTAAACCTACTCAGAGTGTTTCTAGTGTTCCAGGCTGTGGCGTCCTGAATTTCCAAATTCCCCGAGACTTGGGATCGACTTGTGGCAGAAGTTCCATGTTGATGATGGTGGGCCTGGTTCAAGACATGAGGGCCATGAGGGGGCCCCTGCAGCACAGCCAGGGCATCTGTCCATCCATTTGCATGCTTTCGGATGCATGGAGTGCTGCCGAACTCGCACCACAAGCACAAGAAGACACAACAGAGTTCCCCTGTCAACGGCGCAGATGGGGAAATTGCCAAGGCTCACGCCCACTTGGGCGCTCTAACAAAAAAAGGAATATGCAGTGCTTGCAACCTAGCTGAAAGCAAGGGAAGAAAGAGCACATGTGCAACAAAATGGGGCGAGATGGTCCTGAATTACAGATATCGTGAGATCCCTAATAGGTACCTAACCTGGAAGGTATTCAAGATCTGATGTAAGGTACAAAACAGAATACGGAATGCAGGAACTTGATTGCCTTCCAGGTTGTCACTGAGTCCCAAGTTGCATCACAGCGTCGACTTGGTGGACAGTCTCGATTTTCTGTAGCATCAACTCACAATTCAGAATAGCCAAACATGGCCTGTTTTGGGTGCTGGTTCTTTCCTTCCCTCATCAGCTCGCAACGGCCCGGGGGTAGGGGCGAGATGCCATCTTTTGCCAAACCCAGTCCCAAGCAACCTTGAATTTCTCAACTTGCACTTCCAGCTTGTCCAACGACCTCACTTTCATCCCAAAAAAAAATCAAAATCAAGGTCCATTTGTCCATCTCAGGATTTCCCCACCGCGCAACTCCTTGCACCCATGCCCGTTTGACCCTTGACCCCATATACCTAACCCACATCATTCTCCCAGGTGGAGCCACTCAGACCCCAACCACCGACTTCCCTTCTGTCTTTGACTCTTCATCATAGCTGAAACCAGGTTGCTGCAGAATCCGAGCGTGTGTTGGCGCCGCACGACCGGGCTGTGGCCAGCTGCATCTCAGATCCCCCGCTCCACCCGAGGCTGGACCAGCTTCCTCAGCCTCCTCTCAATGACGTCTCTCCCGCCCAGGGTATCCCAAACACGGTGCGGCGCGTCGTCCACGATGTCCCAGTCTTCGAGGTTGGTGGTGAGATGGCTGAGATCCCGTTGCTGTCTCCACGTTAGTCAAGAATAGCAACATTCAGTGTCTGTCTGCGGGGCAACCAACCTTGTCCTCCCATTCCCTGTCCTGGCGGATTTGCTGACCAGAACTGATCACCACCAACCGGGTGTTCTTGTCCTGGATGGCCCGACTGGACACCACATCTCGCCTGGTGAGCGAGTCTGCTACCAGGCTCTCCTGGAGCTTGGCGAAAATGGTTGTCCCTGACTGATACGAGGAACGACCCCAGACGCGGTCCACGGCCCGCCTACCCTTGACGATGGCCCCGAGGAGGCGGTCCACTCCGCAAGGCGAGATGACGCCTCGGACCCAGAGCAAAAAGCCACGCCCGGGAGCCCCTACGCGCGAGAGGAGGTCCTCGTGGAGAGGATCGATCATGAGGATGCCGTGCACGTCGTCGCCATGACGCGCACTGAAGACCCGTGAATACAGGGAGCCGATGCCTGCGCTAACTAACACCCAACTAAAGCAACAAATCCGTCAGCATTTGGCCTGAACCCGAAAGGTCAACCAGCGATGGATTTCTTACGGCCCTTCCTCTCCCGCCCTGGATAGGGTCTCGCTCAAGGCGTCCGAGGCGACGCTGGCAGAGAAGGGGGATGGTGCTGTATCACTCTGTGACGGCCATTCAGTAAATCGGGACAACTTGGAGGGCAAGAATCCAACTTTTATCTTACCCAGGCCACTCCAGGACGGTCGGCAAAACAGAACCTGCGAATCGATCCGTTCTTGACAGCGTTCTCGGCAAGCTGCCACAGGCCGCGCTCTACCGGGTCCTCGCCGCCCTCCAGGAGCACTGTTGGCGTCCTAATTCCAACCGGGTCGGTCTTGTTGCCGTAGCAGTACAGGTGGATCTGGTATCTGTCACCGTCCACCCAGTACCGCTCCCCAGGAGGCGCGAGGCCGTAGTCAGCGGCCCGCAGCGTGAGCATGCACGTCATGAGTGCGACAACCAAAGCGATGACGCTAAGGGCGATGGTCGCGAGCAAGACCTCAACCCACTCCAGCACAGTTCGCCTGTCCTCGGGCCGGCCGGTCAACCGTTGCTCCTCTTCCGCCTTGCCCCATTGCACTGTCCGGTCCGCGACCACGAACCAAACGGCCATGACCGCTGCCCAGGCAACACTGGCGATGCCTGCCCATATCTCGGCGTGCCGCAGGCCCGGAACCACCAGGATGATGATGGCATCAATAAGCAGGACAGCCGCGTTGACGAAGCTGAGAATCCGGGCCGGTCTGCTCGGGACAGAGAAGAACAGCAGCGATGTGACCAGCGTAAGAAGGGCGATCGAGGCATAGATGAATGCGAAAAAGGGCGAGCCCCGCACATGCAGGCCGGGGGGTGTGATGAAGACGGAGACGATCATCAACACCCACCAGACGAAGGTGACGCAGGCGAGGATCACAGTGATCCAGCGCACGAGCCGGACGGTCCAGAGGTTGTACGGAGACACGGCCGGGTCGTCGGGCGACAGATATGGGGTGCTGTCGACCCGGTTCGGCAGGAGCCGCGTGTGCTCGCTCGGCGGTGGGTGGTCCTCGGAGGACCGGCCGGGAGTCGGGCTCTGCTCGGACCGGTCCCCGTCGGTGTCACCGCGGGATGCCCAGAACCCTTTCATGGCTTTGGGATGTTTTTCGTCGTGAATGACGTCAAAAGTAGAGAGAGCCCTGGACGACGGTCGATTGAGTAACGACGCACGATCCGGGGAAAGGCAAGCAGCCGAGTGTAAGTCGGGGATTTAATCAGCTTCGAGACGGCCCTGTCGTGGTATTAAAGTTCGCACCGAAGCCATGTTTTTGAAGACTTGTGGTCTGGTCTGGATCGATCACAAGCCACTTCTTGGAAGACTTTCGCCTCAAGGCGTATTCCACTCTCGAGAGAGACACGGCTCAAACAAAACATCAACGACGTCATGTTTCAGTTGACATGGAGGTTGCTGCGGCACGTTCATTGGTTGGCTGGCCGGAGCAAGAGCGGCAGATCGCCGCGAAACTGGGGCACATGGCCTCCCTTCTCAGCGCACTCCCGGGATCATAGGTTGTGGCAGGCCAATCATTTTTGGATTTGGATCTGTTTCTGACGGCATACACGTGGTGTTTCTGATTACTGTGTTGTACACAATATGGTGTTGAGCCTCGTCCGCTGTCTTTCGCTCATTCCTTTCTCGGCGCGCAACTCCCGAGCAGGGCGAGCCATGTCTTATTGTGCAGTTCACACACGGACCTCTGTCTTACTGTGTAAGGTGATGCATGTTCTCATTCCGTTTCGTTTCCTCCGATCGTTTGTTTCTTGTACATAACAATGGCTTGCTTTCGTTCAACCTAGCCCACCCCCCATAACCCCCAATTCCACATCAACTGCTTCTTCCCCTCCCGTATTTAATCCCCATACTGCGCCAGCTACACTACGTCAAATCTCAGTTCCCCGACGACCCGGAAAACGGCACCCCCCACGTCCACGCCAGCCCGGAATCCGACCCGGACGACCCCTGCCCGCTATACACCGACCCCGACCCCGACCCCGACCCCGACCCCGACCCAGACCCAGACCACGACGAACCAGCTCTACTCTCCCCGCTCCCACCACCACCCTGCCCCAGCTCCCCCAACCTCCTCCTCCTCTCCGCCGCCCTCCTCATCACAACCTCCTCCGGCCGAGGCCCCCCCGCAGGCCGGATGGCCTCGCGCGGTATGCTCCCCACGGGCGCGTGCAGCTTGACGTGCGGCGGCAGCGGGTCGCCGCGCGCGACGCCCGCGCGGGCGAAGGCCTCCCGGCGGTGCTGTTCCAGCGCCTGGGCGGACGGCTCGCTTGTCGTCAGCCAGGCTGTGAGCTTTTGGGCGCGGGTTTGGGCGAGGGAGGTGAGCTTGAGCCAGGTTGAGGGGGATTTGCGGAGGCGGGGGGGTGGTTGAGGGGGTTCGTCTGGGCGGTTGGGGAAGGGGGAGGGGGCGGTTTTCGGGCGGGTGGTTATGGGGTTTGTCGGGGAGGGGGGTTGGTGTTGCTTTGATGGCGGGTGGTGTTGTGGTTGTGATTGTGATTGTTGTTGGCGGAAGGTTGAGAAAGTCGGGTCGAGACTTGGCGGTGGGTGGGCTTGGAATATGGTTGGGGGAGTTTTTGAATCCATGGTTCAAATTTTGACGCTTTGGTGGCGATCCTTCAAGGAGGATCTGCGTCGTGGATTTCCAGAGACTCGGATTGGGGTTTGAGTGGGTGGTGTTGTCGGACCCTGAGATTCCTGCCGCGCTCACAACACTTGTAGTGTAAGCGGCCCCCAAAGAGAAAGTGTGCGATTCTGGACGCGTGAGCCGACTGTGAGATCTTATTCTCCAGCGATTCAGTCATGGGCGCCTTGACAGACCTAACAGCAGAACAGCCAGCATTAAAAGGTGTCTGAGAATGCCGAGTCCCGGCCTCTTGAGCTCTTGATAGGGGCCCGATCCAAGGTCTGGAAGCACCTAGCTGAGCATCCATCGTGCATCGGCCTCTGCATTCACAAGCAAGATATCCCCCGGCGCCATGCATGTGCCCAGGCATTGGGTGGAGTGACGCTGGAGAGGCGCGCATGAAGCTCCGGGCCAAGAGCAGGGATGCCCTCTTAGTTTCTGATTCTGGCCATCGGTGGTTTTGGAACGCCATGCCAGGTTCAGCTTAGCTGCGAGGAACCTCCCGAGTGTGTGACCTTTCCGCTCGCCTGGATTTTCTGGAAACAGACCCGACATCTGCAAGAGTTTCCGACGTGCGTCCCACGGTCTCACCGAGGAAACAACAATGTTGGTCCTGGGCCTTTCGACACCATTTCACCCGAGCAGTGGACGTGGCAGACATTTATCCGTACAGATTTGGTGATGGTTCCACCGTGAACATTGGCTAGCTCTGTCAAGCTCAATCATAGCTGACGACTGGAGCCTTGCCAGATCTTATCTTGAAGCTGATGCATGAGTCTCCCACATCCTGGACAGCCCAGAGCCTGGCAAGCAGGGGGGATCCCGATGCCGAGCCTCCGCGATGGCGCCGACCATCATACGGAGGTTGTACATGCACAGTAGACTCTTGATCAAGGTCGGTTGGCGTGGAGGAGCAGTTGCTGATTCGCAAGGTTGTTATTGACGACCACTGTAGTCGGTTCATTGTCGATGAGTTCGTTATCGTATGAATCCTGGGCCCAAAAGCTGCGTTGGTTGTTCAAGGGAATGTGCTTTATGTCGGGCTCAAGGGTAGGGTACCTTAAGGGTTGGGGTGGTGTCGCCCCATTGTTACGGTACCTTACATTAGTAATACCCAACATTATGTATCTCGGTACCTTACAGCGCGCCATTCAGGGTGGGGCTGCAACATCCAACAGCGCGGGGTCTCTTGAGCTCCAACGCCGCGAGCGCCTTTCAACTCTCAAACACTACACTAAACTCACATACAGTTCCGAGGTTGCTGCCTGCGTCTCGGCAGCAGCTCGCAGCTCGCAGCCTGCACCATATACCAAACCACCGCAAATATGCCGGGGCTCACGATCGCTACGGACGGCCGGACAGCATCCGCGACAGCGTCGCGGTCGGGCGCAAATCCCCGGCGCGCCTCAACATCGTCGCGACCATCCTCGCCGTCGCGCCCGCCCGTCAGCCCCATCACTCCGACCCTGGGCCCGACACACCTCCCGGGCCCTGGTGCGGCCGACACTGCCGCGTCATCATCATCGCCACCAACAACAACACAAAGCACGATACCCGACTTTGCGCTCGGCCGACCGACCTTCACACATACCACCCAGCCCGACCAGGTCGGCATCGCGCCTCCACCAGCGCCGCCCATCGACTTCGAGTCGAACCCCGACGTCCTGGCCCTCAAGAGCGCCATTTCAATACTCCAACTCCAACGCGCTCGCGCGACAGCCGACATCCAGTCCCTAAGCCGCGCGCGCGATGCAGCGCTGAACAACCCACAATCGTTCGTCGCCGACCTGGAAGCCGGGCGGTTACGAGTGGGGGGCGACCCCCTCCTCTCCGGCGCGCGCGCAACCGCGCCCTCCTCCTCTGACTCCTCCGACTCCGACTCCGAATCCGACTCTGAGCCCGACGAACCCCAACCCCAGGCGGCCCCCTCCTCCGAACAACAACCCCACCCCGCCTCCACCACCAACACCGACAGCGACACCCCGATGACAGACAACCCCGCAGACACAAACACAAACGCTCCCCAACCCAAACAACAGCAAACCCACCCCCCCAAGCCCGCCACGACAACAACAACAACTAAAAAACAAACCACAAAGTCAAAACCCACCACCACCAACCCCCCGCCAGCGGCCTGGCGCACCCTCCCCAAACCACAGACTGTCGTCCGCTGCCCGCCCATCAACTGGGCGCAGTACGGCGTCGTGGGCGACTCGCTCGACAAGCTCCACGCCGAGCAGCTCGCGGCGCCCACTCCCGGCGCGCCCGTCGCGCTCAGCCCGGGCGGGACTTTTGAGTTTAAAGCTGGCGGTGGTATTGGGGGAGGTGGTACTGCAGGAGGGGGGGGTAGTGGTGGTGAGCCCGCGCGGCGGTTCGTGGGTGTCGCGGCGCCGTATGATCCGCTCCGGGACAAGTTGGAGAAGAAGCATGGGAAAGGGGGGAGGCGGTGATTTTCTGTTTGGGGCTGTGTTGACCCTTTTCCTTTTCCTTTTCTTTTTTTTCTTTTTATGATGATGAGCAAAGTGTAATGATATGAAGCATGGGTGTGTGGAGCGTATGAACCACAGAAATGGGGGTGCATAGCATGGCATGGCATGGCGTTTTTGGAGCATGAATTGGATAACAGAGCGTTTGTTTAAGGTGATCTCGCGGATGAGAGTTCGCCTTCAGATTACAAGTACTCAGCACACGTATACACAACTGTCTGCAGTAACACGAAGAAACGACACGATAGGTACCTTAAGGAGTGAAGCGTGGCTTGCGAAAAATACCGCCCAATCCTCTCAGGTTCAGACATCACGACAGCATGTATCTACAAATCGCATGGAACAGAAAAAAAGCCTCTTTGTGCATCTTGCCGTAATAGACTAGGTCATTGATTATCATCACACTCTTTCATCATGGAAAAAGGCAAAACCCGAAGTGCCCCCAAACTCTAAACTCCACCCCCCGACTGACCTTACCCGTTGCCCAGCCATTTGTCCCAACGCCAGAACGGCTTGATTGGGGTCCTCGAGACCCCAAACAACCGTTGATGCCATGTCCGAAGAGTCGAAGAGGGAAGAGAGAGCAAGACACAAAAGAAAAAGAAAACAAGAAAAAAAACCACACGGAAGAAAGATCCTGCGCAACGCACTTAGAAGTCCCTGGGCCTTGTGTTAGCATGCAACGTCGTCATAGTTCCGCCTGTGCGCAAGACCTACTCCATCGACTGCTGGACCGAGCGGCGCAAGCGCCTATTGTACATGCGGCGGTCGTCGGGCGAGCCCCAGTACAGCTTGAAGGCCTCGGGGTACACGAGCGTCCGGGGGTCGTAGGGCGGGTGTTCCTCCTCCAGCGCCTCGATGATGGCCTCGATGTGTGTCTTGATATCCTCCCTGCGACTAGCCGGGGCCACATAGCACGGCGTGCCGTCCACGGCGATGCGGTGGTGGAACAGGCGCGTCTCGAACTTGATCCGCGGTTGCTCCTCCGGGAACCGGGGGCTGAAGCACAGCTTGGTCCGGAAGAGGCCTCCGTCGAGGTTCGTCATGGGTTTTCCAAAGTAGGTCAGCATCCAGACAAACGGATTGCCGTCGACCAGCTCAAGATTGTGAGGCACATCGGAGCGCTTGAATGATTCGACAATTTGCTCGAACTGCCGCTGGAGGTTGACAGCAACGGTTGTGTCCTTGGCCTTTGCCGCCAGCCCCTCAGACGCCCACGCCTCGGTCTCGTCGTCGAGAGCCTTCTTGATGTTCTGGAGCCGGCGCTCGAGTTCGCCGTAGTTGAACTTGCCCTCCATGATATTCTGCGACCCTTCGAACGGCATCCGCGAGAATGCCGTGCCGTCCTTGACCTCGGCCTTCCCTTTCTGGATGGCAGCAAGGTAGGAATCGTAGTACCACAGAAATCTGCGCTTGCACAGGTCCCTGAACGGCTCAAACGGAACGCTCGACTCGTCTTCGATGGTGTCCATGTCGAGCTCGTAGCTCTCCTTCGGGATAACTGGGGCAACGACCCCGTCGGGTCCGATTTTGAGATACTCCTCCAAGCGCTGAATGACCGAGATTCGGAGTGTCTCGTGACGGATCTAGGCGCCAGTTAGCGTGAGGAACCTCGTCCAAGGGCGGGGTATACCACCTTCTGGACGTAATCCTTCTGGTTCTTCTGGTCCGACGCTTCGTTCGCATCTTCGAACCCGGGCTCGTTCTCGTAGGGGTTCGCAGACATCAGGCTCTGGATGGACAGGAGGATGGACTCCAGGCCCTGCGCGGCAGACCACTCCTCACCCCGCTCCCCACGCCATGTCCTACTTCGAATTAGCCCGCTGGCCGGCAGCCACGTGTGTAGTATCGGGGGACGGCGATTACCCTAGAATCGACCTGGTATCCAGTCAGTTCAAAGTGCTTCCCCGCGGCAGACGGCGCTTGACTTACAGACACACCCTGCCATTGGCATAGATGTTGGGATTGAACCGGCACCGGCCTCCGTTTGTGGTAAGAGCTGTGACTTGGGGAGACTTCCGCGGGTATTCTGAGCAGAGGGTCAGCATATCTAACACGGCGATCAGCTCAGTCCGTCAATAGTGGTACCTTTGTTGAATTTGAACGCGAACTGCTGGCATGTTAGCTCGTCGAGACTCAAACGCAAGGCAGACGCCGTCTTACTTCGAAGAAACCGAACTCATACGGAGTATCGTGGGGGCCAATGATCAAGGCCTTGACATTGCGCACGTCGATGTCACGGCAAGCAACGGCAAGGGCTACAGAACGGCACGGAACGGTGTCAGTGCTCAAGGCCGGGAATATGTGGCAGCCGGAACAACAGGAAGCTTACAGAGATCGGAATTCTTCTGGAGGTCGCTCAGCTCCTGTTGTCGGGCGCGGCATCGCCGTCATGGTCAGCATTACAACCCGGCGACCCGCAGAGAGGGACGAGGCACGAGTGGCCCACCTTGGTAATTCGGAAGACGGACTGGTCCGCCATCGCTGCAACTCGGCGCGAAGTCTCTGAGACGGAGGGGAATTCTTCATAAACAGTAAGAGCTTGCCCAGTTTATTTGGGACAGCGATGAGCAGAGTCTGGCGTGGCCCGGAGCGGAGAGAGGAAGAAAGTTGAAAAAAAGAGAGGCCCGGATGATGGTTGCTTGAAAGGCTGTGGTCAGGCGTCTTTCAAGGGCCCGAGTGGGATGAAGCGCAGGCGGCCTTGCGCCAACACAGCGGCCAGGCTCCAGCTCCAATGAGCTGGTGCGGGGCAACTGTGACTGGGCGGCAGTCAACCCGAACCAACACAGCCCACCCGATGCAGGTAGCCCACCTCCCGCACCAGGGCTGCCAAACAGACAATGGTCGCCCATGGAATCTCTGAGTCCTGAGACGCGGGTGGTGTAGCTGAGAACTGACCTGTCAGAACCGCCTCACTTGTTCGTTTGGCCGTGCCGGTCTGTTTCAAAGGAGTCGGGTCTCATCCGATGCAACCCTCCGTTCCATGGCGATTGTTCTGCCTGCACTGCTCCGATGATTACCTGCCGGCGTTTGCAGAACCGGGCACCTAATTACGGGAATGTGCATCCAAGTCCGTCCAGCCGGACATTACGGCATGCACGGCATTCTGCATGCAATCCAAATTTGAGTCTTTCGGGATATCCGTGGTGGTGGTTCGACTGCTCTCGCTCTGCCTGTCTCCCACGGCCTCATTCTCAACGTCACAGGGTTAAGGCGTTCTGTACATACACTTGAGAATGGGAACTTGATGACTAAATAGCTGCTACTGCTCCAAGAAGGCAAGGTATCTGTCAGAATATAAGAGGTATTCCCGTGGCTGTCCAAGGTCGTGAGAAAACCATGCTTGGTGATGGTTCGTCTGGTGGAGTGTGACCGGGTGGGAGAATGGTTGGCTGAAAGTGGGGCATCTGGACGTGTTGGAGAACCCCTACCTGGGAAAAGAGGGGCGCTACGCGCTGGAACCCTGGCGGCGCGTTTCCCGTTGAACTTCGACGCGTAAAGTGCTTTGTGCTTGAGCCACAGCAGAGAAGCAACAGGTCAAGAAACACCTGCCCGAGGACATCGTTGATCACCCAAACCCAAAACACCAGAACGAACCTTTGACATTCGATCCATTCAATTTAAAATCAAAGATACACAAACCGATTGTGCCTCCTCACGACTGACCATGTCGAGTTTCTTCGACCTCAAGGCCCGGAAAGCGGCCGCGGCAAACGGAACAGCATCCACCAGCACCGAGAAGCAGACCAGCGAGAACACCAAAGTGCAACCTTGGGTCGAAAAATAGTATGCACTTTTAGTACTGGCAACTTCTGAAGACACGCCACTAAATAATCTTGCACCCAACAGCCGACCCAAGACCCTCAGCGATGTCACAGCCCAAGACCACACCATCACCGTGCTCGAACGGACACTGCAAGCCTCCAATGTCGGTTGAGCCCCCCCCAACCTCTCCGAGCCCTATGCCAGGCCATAATCTAACCTCCCCAACCGGCCCCAGCTCCCACACATGCTCTTCTACGGGCCCCCCGGCACGGGCAAGACGTCGACGATCCTCGCGCTCGCCAAGGAGCTCTACGGCCCAGAGCTGATGAAGTCGCGCGTGCTGGAGCTCAACGCCTCGGACGAGCGCGGCATCTCGATCGTGCGCGAGAAGGTCAAAGACTTTGCGCGCACGCAGCTGACCAACCCGCCGCCGGGGTACAAGTCGCGGTACCCGTGCCCGCCCTTCAAGATCATCATCCTCGACGAGGCCGACAGCATGACGCAGGACGCCCAGAGCGCCCTGCGCCGCACCATGGAGACGTACAGCAAGATCACGCGCTTCTGCCTCATCTGCAACTACGTCACCCGCATCATCGACCCCCTGGCCAGCCGCTGCAGCAAGTTTCGTTTCAAGAGCCTCGACCAGGGCAACGCCCGCCGCCGCCTGGAGGAGATTGCCCGCCTCGAGGGGGTGGCGGTCGAGGATGCGGCGCTGGATGCGCTCATCAAGTGCAGCGATGGTGACTTGAGAAAGGCGATTACCTTCTTGCAGAGCGCGGCCAGGCTGGTTGGGGCCAGTGCTGCTGGGGCGGCGGATGGCGATGACGCGGACAAGATGGATGTGGACAACAAGACGGTGACGGCCAAGGTCGTCGAGGATATTGCCGGCGTCATCCCGGACGACACGATCGTGAAGCTGGTCAGGGCGATGCGGCCGCGCGCCGCTGGCGAGACATACCAGGCCATCGCCAAGGTGGTAGAGGAGATGGTCGCGGATGGATGGAGCGCCGGCCAAACCATGACGCAGCTCCACCAAGCCGTTGTCTACGACGAGACGATCCCAGACGTCCAAAAGAACAAGATCGTCATGGTATTTTCTGAGATCGACAAGAGGTTGGTGGACGGCGCAGACGAGCATCTCTCCATACTCGATCTCGCGCTGCGCGTCTCTGGTATTATGGCTGGGAGGTAGGCCGGCTTAGCCGGGGGAACAAGGCAGACGGGCTTGTACGGGCCCGACAGGACATGGTTTAGAAGACAGGGTCATATTACCAGAAGGCGTTCGGAGCAGGTAAAAGGAAGAATATGGGAATGTTGTTTGCTTCTGTTTCGCTGTCAATTTAAGGGCCGTCCTTCTCAGACCGAAGGAGGCCGAGATTTCCATCCAACATATCCCACACCGTCTTGGGCTGTGCCGGCTTGTCCGCCTTTCGAATGGTGTGCCTCCTCGTCCCGGCCGTCCTGGCCCCAGCCTGACCCCCCTCAGCCAGCCAGACGTCGCCTTCATCTCCAGCATCTGTCGGTACATCATTTCTGTGTCCCTCGAGAGACCTCCCAAGCAATTGGTCGATCTCTGCGAGCGTACGCATCGAGCCTTCCAGCGCAATCTGTCCTTCCTCGATCTTCTCAGCTACAGCCTCGAGAGTCGAGATCTTCGCAGATTCTGCAGCAAATACCCAGGGCCTGACCCGGTTGGACGGTCCGGACCTCTCGGCAGTCGACATAGCTTCAGCAAGGGCTGCATTCGCCCGTGGGGCGCCTGGCATCGGGTGAGCCGGTATGAGATGGCTCTCTTCGGCCAAGTGGTCGAGGATCTGGCCATTTTCTTTCAGCTGCTTCGAGATTGCTGTGTTGAGGTGGGACTTCTGGGCTATTAGGCCTTTCTGTTGCTGGGCGATCGAAAGGAGCTTCTCGAGGTACGGTAAGAGAAGGTGGGCGATAGGCGGTGGTGTGGGTGGCGGCAGGGTCTGGGGCTTCGTCTCCTTCTCAGGAGGTCTTATGATGGGTTGCGGTTGCTGGCTGACAAGATGGAGGAGCGTCTTTCGCGCCTCGAGATACTGGGCGTACTTTTCCTTGATACTGGCGAGCTGCTCCTCCATGTTGACAGAGGCTGCAGGGGTACGATGCGTTTGGGTATTTTGCCCTTCCGCCTCACCCTCGTCTTCGGCGGCCTTGCTGAGTTCGGTTTCCATCCAGCCGATGAGTTCGACTCTGGTTCTGTTGAGCGCCTCCAGTTTGGCGCCCTCGCTGACGTTGTCGGGCCTGGCCGTGGACCGTGACTTGACCTTTTCTAACAGTTGCTCCTCGCGTCGCAGCAGAAGCTTCGCCTGCAGAACATGCTTTTCCAGCTCGTCCACGAGGCCCTTCAGGTGCGGCCCAGTGGTTGCTTTGTCGATCGTGAGTGCGGTAACTAGTTCCGTGGGCACGCTTGGAAGGGGCCTGCAGTCCTTGAAGATCTCATCCGGGTCCAGGAAGTCGGGTGACGCTGCTGGTTTCTGGGCAAGCGAGTTGAGCCCCCCTTCGACGACCTGCAGCTTTTCGCATCTCTGTCGAAGCCTGATAGTCGCTAGGTGTTCCTGTAAGCGGTCTTCTCCTTGGTCCCTGGCAGCACTCGGCGTGGCATCCCCATCCACCCCACGCGGCGTCTCGTGACAGCACGCGGCAAAGTCATTGCGGGCCTTGATGTTTGCGTTCAGCGCTTCGAGGTACGCTTTCTGCAGGCCGCGCGCAGTTGAGACGGAACTGATGTTGCTCGTATCCGCAAGGGCCAGGGGTTCGACGGCATCCCCGTCTTTGAGGCATGAGTCGAGGTGCGCAGCCAGTATCTGTCTGATGCGTGTAACCTCCTCTCGGGGTCGAATATAGGGCTCCAGAATCTTTTGGATGCTCTTGAAGGTCTCTTCACCCGCAGAGGCCATGTTTGAACTGCGTCCACGTCGTTGACTATTTCCTCAAGTTGTCTGTATTGGTAGCGTCATGATCACCTGGTGCAATTCGCAAAGTTAAGGACGCAGTTATTCCGGGAACATTGAATGGATCTGGTCGGTAGCTCCCGGTTGCAGGTTGCATGGGGCAGGGGAGTTTCGAGATGCAAGTCGGCTTGGGGATGGTGTTTTGGAGAGTCGCTCACAGCGGGCTGGCTCCACTGGCCAAACTGCCCTGCTCCAGGCCATGCTTTGGCGCCTGCAGCGGGGAGCAACAGAGAAGCTCGGGCGCTGCAAACGAGCGATGGGAGCCAATCAGAGGCGGCCTGTCGCTGCCAGCCCAAAAATTTCCGACCCACCGGCCGCAAAGCTGCAGGCAAGCATTGACTAAAAGTTCCAGTCCCATCCGCGACCCGCGACTGAACAACCGAACCTGCAAATCAACATCAACACTCTCCGCCATCACCACCCCATTCACCTTCCTTTTCTCGCCGCCAGCATCAACCTTTCGATGCGACACACTTATCAACAACTGTCTGCGACGTAGATCACGATTTGGCTCGGGTGGAGCCGGACTGATTACCGCCATCAGGTTGCAGGCAGAAGGGACGCGGCGGCGATAAATCAAGAAGGGCGAGAGGGAAGAGAAGGAACAGAGGGACGACCTCATCTTGAGCTCACCGACCATTCCATCCACGTCGAGATACCCCCATCCACCAGCAAACGACGCCCAAGATGTCCGACTACCAGCGCGATGTCTCGCAATACAAGTACTCGGCCATGTCCAACCTGGTCCTCCAGGCGGACCGTCGATTCGTCACAAGACGGACCGATGAGGCCACAGGAGATCCAGAGTCGCTGGCCGGGCGCTTGTCTATCAAGGAAATGGGCTCGCGCGTAGGCCGAGATGCAGCGCCGAAAACGAAGAAGACCGGCGCCATGCCGGATGTGGAGCGAGGGAGCATGCGAGAGGGCGCCGACGTTCTGCAACACGTCAAGCAAAGGGGGAAGGCCGAGGCCCGCGGTGGCGGTATCTTGTCCGGCGCCGATGCCTTGATCGAAGGCATCCAATACCGGCCGCGGACTCAGCCAACCCGCGACGCCTTCAACCTCATCCTCACCATCGTAGCCGAGCACCTCGGCGATGTCCCGCACGAGGTCGTGCGCAGTGCCGCCGACGCGACGCTGGAGTACCTCAAGGACGACGACTTGAAGGACTTTGATAAGAAGAAGGAGATTGACGATATCCTGGGCGCATCGATGAATCCCAAACAGTTCAACGAGCTGGTAAACCTGGGAAAGAAGATTACAGATTACGATGCGCAGGACGAAGACGAGGATATGGAGGATGTAAAACGGGCCGGCGACGACGAGATCGATGGTCGCCAGGGCGTTGCTGTCAACTTCGAGAACGAGGAAGATGACGATGGCATGCTCGACGTGGTCCGCGATGAGTCGTCGGATGACGAGGACGAATACGACCAGGAAGACGTTCCCGAAATACAAGAAATCGCGGAAGGCGGGGAAGCAGGGCTGGATCGAGATGAGGAAGAGGCGGGGTTGGCGGACGGCGAGGCCATGGTGATCGACGCCGTCCCCAACGGGAAAGCCAAGGCGCAGGAGAAGAAAAACGCCGTTCCTGCCCGGGATATTGATGCCTATTGGCTGCAACGCCAGATTGGCCGCCTCTATCCCGACGCTCACATCCAACACGACAAGTCCTTGCAAGCGCTCAAGATCCTTTCAGGGGAGCCCGACGAGCCCGGTGGCGAAGAGAAGCAGCTCCGAGATATCGAGAACGACCTGATGGAGCTCTTCGACTATGAGCACCACGAAATTGTGCAAAAGCTGATTGAGAACCGGGAGAAGGTCGTCTGGCTCACGCGGCTAGCAAGAGCCGAGGACCGGGAGGAGCGCGAGACCATTGAGCGGGAAATGGCATCAGAAGGGTTGCGTTGGATTCTCGACGAGCTGCATGGCAAGTCCCAAGATGACCAGAAGAAGCCCAAGCTGGAGATCAAGATGGACATCGACAAGGAAGCTTATGCGGATGGGCAACCCCAGACGAAGGAGCAGCGCCCCGAGGGGCAGTTGGTTGGAGGACTGCAGCCCAAGAAGCTGATCAACCTGGAGAATCTGATCTTCGACCAAGGCAACCACCTTATGACCAACCCAAGGGTCACGCTGCCGGAGGGCACAACGAAGCGGACTTTCAAGGGGTACGAGGAGGTCCACGTCCCTCCGCCCAAGAGGCGAAACGACCCGAGCGATCAGAACATCCCGGTTTCTGAAATGCCCGAGTGGGCCCAGTCGCCCTTCAGCACCACCAAGTCACTAAACAAGATCCAGTCCAAGTGCTATCCCACCGCCTTCCAGGATGACGGCAACATGCTCATCTGCGCCCCGACTGGCAGTGGCAAGACCAACGTTGCCATGCTCACCATGCTTCGAGAGATCGGCAAAAACAGAAACAGCAGGGGGGAGATTGACCTGGACGCTTTCAAGATCGTCTACATCGCCCCGCTCAAGGCGCTCGTCCAAGAGCAGGTCGGGAACTTTGGGAAGAGGCTGGAGCCCTATGGCATCAAGGTCTCAGAGCTGACCGGTGACCGCCAACTCACCAAGCAGCAAATCTCCGAGACCCAAGTCATCGTGACAACCCCTGAGAAATGGGACGTCATCACGAGAAAGGCGACCGACATTTCCTACACCAACCTGGTCAGGCTGATCATCATCGATGAGATCCATCTCCTCCACGATGACCGTGGCCCCGTCCTGGAGAGCATCGTCAGCAGAACCATCCGCCGGACGGAACAAACGGGCGAACCAGTCCGGATCATCGGTCTGTCGGCGACGCTGCCCAACTACCGTGATGTTGCCAGCTTCCTCCGGGTTGATTTCGACAAGGGCATGTTCCATTTTGACAGCACGTTCCGTCCATGCCCCTTGCGCCAGGAGTTCATCGGCGTCACAGATAAGAAAGCCATCAAGCAGCTCAAGACGATGAATGACATCACGTACCAAAAGGTTTTGGAACATGTCGGCCAACATCGGAACCAGATGCTTGTTTTCGTCCATTCCAGAAAGGAGACGGCCAAGACCGCCAAGTACATTCGGGACAAGGCGCTGGAGATGGAGACGATCGATCAGATTCTCAAGCACGATGCCGGTACGCGAGAGGTCCTGAGCGAGGCTGCCAACTCCGTCAACAACACGGATCTCAAGGATATCCTGCCCTATGGCTTCGGTATTCACCACGCCGGTATGAGCCGAGCGGACAGAACCGATGTCGAGGATCTCTTCGCCAGCGGACATATCCAGGTTCTTGTGTGCACGGCCACCTTGGCTTGGGGTGTCAACCTCCCCGCTCATACTGTCATCATCAAGGGCACACAAGTCTACTCGCCTGAGAAGGGTAGCTGGATCGAGTTGAGTCCCCAGGATGTCCTGCAAATGCTCGGTCGTGCCGGCCGTCCGCAGTTCGACACATATGGTGAGGGCATCATCATCACAAACCAGGGCGAGATTCCGTACTATCTCTCGCTGCTCAACCAACAGCTACCTATCGAAAGTCAGATGGCGAGCAAGCTCGTTGACAACCTCAATGCCGAGATCGTCCTCGGCAACGTCCGAAGCCGCGATGAAGGTGTGGAGTGGCTCGGATACACCTACCTTTTCGTCCGGATGCTTCGTTCTCCGGGGCTTTACAGCGTCGGCGCCGAGTACGAAGACGATGAAGCGCTCGAGCAGAAGCGGGTGGATCTGATCCACTCTGCTGCAACCGTCTTGAAGAAGGGCAACCTGATCAAGTACGATGAGAAGACCGGCAAGCTGCAGTCCACCGAGCTTGGGCGCATCGCCTCCCACTATTACATCACACACGCGTCCATGGACACGTACAACAAGCTGATCCAGCCGTCAATGAACGATGTCGAGCTCTTCCGCGTCTTCGCGCAGAGCGGCGAGTTCAAGTACATTCCGGTCCGTCAAGAGGAGAAGCTCGAGCTCGCCAAGATTCTCGCCCGTGTCCCCATCCCTGTCAAGGAGAGCATCGAGGAGCCGACGGCCAAGATCAACGTTCTTCTCCAGGCCTACATTTCTCGCCTCAAGCTTGATGGCCTGGCGCTCATGGCCGACATGGTCTACGTCACCCAGTCCGCCGGTCGTATTCTCCGGGCCATCTTCGAGATCACCATGAAGAAGGGCTGGGCGTCGGTCGCCAAGCTGGCATTGAATCTGTGCAAGATGGCCGAGAAGAGGATGTGGCCGACTATGTCGCCGCTCAGGCAGTTCCCCAGCTGCCCTCCGGAGATTGTCCGGAAAGCGGAGAGGATAGAGGTGCCCTTCAGCAGCTACTTTGACCTGGATCCGCCTCGCATGGGCGAGCTGCTTGGCTTGCCAAAGGCGGGCAAGACGGTGTGCTCCCTGGTCTCCAAGTTCCCCCGGGTCGAGATCCAGGCGATTGTGCAGCCTATGACGAGATCGATGCTGCGTGTTGAGCTCACCATCACGCCCAACTTTGAGTGGGATGTCGATGTCCATGGTCTGTCTGAAAGCTTCTGGGTCGTCGTGGAAGACTGCGATGGCGAGGATATCCTCTTCCACGACCAGTTCATTCTGCGCAAGGACTATGCCGAGGCGGAGGCAAACGAACACATCGTTGAGTTCACGGTGCCCATCTCGGAGCCGATGCCGCCCAACTACTTCATCTCGGTCATCTCGGACCGATGGATGCACTCCGAGACCCGCATGGCGGTGTCCTTCCAGAAGCTCATCCTGCCCGAGCGTTTCCCTCCCCGCACCGAGCTGCTTGATCTGCAACCCCTTCCGGTGTCCGCCCTCAAGGCGAAGGACTATGCCGCTCTCTACCCGGATTGGCAGCAGTTCAACAAGGTGCAGACGCAGACCTTCAACTCGCTGTACAATACCGACAACAATGTCCTGGTCGCTGCCCCTACTGGCAGCGGCAAGACGGTTTGTGCAGAATTTGCCCTGCTCCGTCACTGGGCCAACCAAGACTCTGGGCGCGCAGTCTACATTGCACCCTTCCAGGAACTCGTGGACTTGCGGTTCCAGGACTGGCAAAAGCGCTTCTCAAACCTCCGCGGGGGCAAAGATATTGTGAAGCTGACGGGGGAGACGACCAGCGATCTCAAGCTGCTCGAGCAGGGCGACCTTATCCTAGCGACTCCCCTTCAATGGGACGTGCTATCACGGCAGTGGAAGCGGAGGAAGAACGTTCAGACGGTGGGGCTCTTCATCGCTGATGAGCTACACATGCTGGGCGGCCAGATGGGGTACATCTACGAGATCATCGTGTCTCGCATGCACTACATCCGCACGCAAACGGAGCTCCCGTTGAGGATTGTCGGCCTCAGCGTCTCTCTGGCCAACGCCCGCGACGTCGGCGAGTGGATTGACGCGAAGAAGCACGACATCTACAACTTCAGCCCCCACGTTCGCCCCGTGCCGCTGGAGCTTCACATCCAGTCTTATACGATTCCTCACTTCCCGTCTCTGATGCTGGCCATGGCGAAGCCGACCTACCTTGCCGTCACCCAACTGTCAGCCAACCAGCCCGCAATCATCTTTGTGCCGAGCCGGAAGCAGACCAGAGCGACGGCTCGCGATCTTCTGACGGCATGCCTCGCTGACGATGACGAGGACCGGTTCCTGAATGTCGAGGTTGGCCAGATCCAGAAGCTCCTCGAGCGGGTTCAGGAAGAAGCGCTTGCCGAGGCCCTGTCTCATGGCGTGGGTTATTATCACGAGGCTCTGAGCCAGAGCGATAAGCGCATCGTCAAGCATCTCTACAACAACGGCGCCATCCAAGTGCTGATTGCTTCTCGGGACGTGTGCTGGGAGCTTGACTGCACCGCCCACCTGGTCATCGTCATGGGCACGCAATACTTTGAGGGCAGGGAGCACCGCTACGTTGACTACCCGCTCAGCGAGGTCCTCCAGATGTTTGGCAAGGCGGCACAGCCATCCAAGGACGGGCGCAGCCGCGGCGTGCTCATGCTTCCGGCGGTCAAGCGGGAGTACTACAAAAAGTTCCTCAACGAGGCGCTGCCGGTCGAGTCGCATCTCCAGAACTTCCTCCAGGACGCGTTCGTCACCGAGATCAGCACCAAGATGATCGAGTCGGGCGAGGACGCGATCAACTGGGCAACCTTCACGTACTTTTACCGGCGTCTGCTTGCCAACCCGAGCTACTACAGCCTGACGGACCCGACGCACGAAGGGCTCAGCCAGTATCTCTCGGACATGGTCGAGACGACGCTGACGGAGCTGGCCGAGTCCAGGATCATCGAGATGGACGAGGAGGACGGGTCGGTGACGCCGCAGAACGCGGCGATGATCGCTGCCTACTACAACATCTCGTACATGACGATGCAGACGTTCCTGCTGTCGCTCAAGCAGACGACCAAGCTGAAGGGCATCCTCGAGATCGTGACGTCGGCCACCGAGTTCGAGTCGATCCAGATCCGGCGGCACGAGGAGGCGATCCTCCGGCGCATCTACGACAACGTGCCGGTCAAGATGACGGAGCCCGCGTACGACTCGGCGCATTTCAAGGCGTTCGTGCTCGTGCAGGCGCACTTCTCGCGCATGAACCTGCCCATCGATCTCGCCAAGGACCAGGAGGTGATCCTGACCAAGCTCCTCAGCCTGCTGAGCGCCGTCGTCGACATCCTCTCGTCCGAGGGCTACCTGAACGCGATGAACGCCATGGAGATGTCGCAGATGGTGGTGCAGGCCATGTGGGACCGCGACAGCCCGCTCAAGCAGATCCCCAACTTCACGCCCGAGGTGGTCAAGGTCGCGAACCGCTACGACATCCGCGACATCTTCGACTTCATGGAGAAGATGAACCCGGAGGAGAACGCCGACTACGCATCCCTGGTCCGCGACCTCGGCCTCACGCAGGCGCAGCTCGCGCAGGCGGCCAACTTCACCAACACCAAGTACCCAGACATCTCGCTCGAGTTCGACGTCGAGGACAAGGACAACATCCGCGCGGGCGAGCCGGCGCACCTCAAGATCCGCATCGAGCGCGAGGTGGACGAGGACGACGAGGACGAGTTCGACCCGACGGTGCACGCGCCCTTCTACTCGGGCAAGAAGTCGGAGAATTGGTGGCTCGTGGTCGGCGAGGAGAGCTCGCGCACGCTGCTCGCCATCAAGCGCGTCACGGTCGGCCGCGCGCTCAACGTCCGGCTTGAGTTTACGGTGCCCACGCCCGGCCGGCATGATCTCAAGTTGTTTTTGATGAGTGATAGCTATGTTGGTGTTGATCAGGAGCCGGGTTTTTCGGTTGTGGTGGAGGAGGGGATGGATGTGGATGAGTCGGAGGAGGAGGAGGATGAGGAGTGAGTGAGTGGGTGAGGGGGGAATGTGGGAGGCATGTGTGGTGGTAGAAGTTGGTTTTTGGACCGCTGTATGGTATGTCTTGAGGAGTTGGAATGGGGCAAATACAAAATGATGTTGTTTCTTTTTCTTATATGTGTGTTTTTTTTTGTTTCTGTTCTTGGTCGAGTTTGCTTTTCTTTGTGGTCCTCGGCAGTTGGTTGGCGGTTCCCTGGAAGGGGGTTGAAAGGGGACGGCACCTATCATCAACAGGCTGAAACTCGGACGCGGTGTGGGGACCCGGTTTTGTTGTGATCGACCTCCCCTTGGGAACAGGCAGCGCGGGTGCCGGCCGGGTCTTGTCGGGTAGTGCCAGCCTGCCCTGGGTGTTGGGGTCTTGGAGGGGGTTGGGGAGGTGGCAAAGGGTCACGGGGACAGCGGCATTTGAGGGAAGTGGAAGAGACTGGTTCGTGATGTCCATGACCATTTGACTGGATGGGGGCTGGCTCGTCCAGTTTGTTTTGGTGTTTGGTGCTCTTTGACTGGCTGGTTGACTACGGCGGTTCATGTTGGTTGGCGACGCGATGGGCTGTTGGTGGTGATGGGTGCTTGTGCGTGCGGTGTTGGGGAAGGGAAGGCAATGGGCAGGGGGAAGGGGGGAGAAGGAAGAAGGGGAAGAAGAGTGCTGTATGCTGTCACTGCTGTGTATGCTTTGTGGGACGGTACAGCAGCTCAACAGCTCCAGCTCCTCTTGCTGGTCCCTTCCCTCCTCCACAGTCCACACTGCAGCAGCCTTGAACTCCGCCGCCCTTCTTTTCCGTACTCCGTAGACCAAGGAGAACCCAAGCTCCCTCGCCAAGACGCTCGGACCAACCACTCGTGTGCCTTTCCTGCTCCAAATTATTTCTCTGCCTTTCGCGAAAGCCGCCCAGCACTTTGGCGCAGCTTCACTTTCACCCGTACACCACCTTTAGTTATCGCGCATGCGCATTGTGACGCCGTCCTCCCATCCCCCCCATCTCCCCCATCCCCCCATCTGCGCATCCCCATCAGCATCCATCACAACGCGCATCCGGGCCATCGGCACGCATCGACTGCCGCACTTCGACGCGAAGAACGCGTCGCCCTCGTCGAGTTTGGTCTGCTGTTTTGCAGGTGCCAAACAATTCCCATCAGTCGCGTACTGACATCACATCGCCACCTCGGCGAACCGCCCGCGACGTGCGAACCACCCGCGAACCATCCACAAACCACACGCGAACCACCCGCGACAACCATGTCTGGCGAGAACGGTCGTGCCACGCCCCCGGCCGAGGCCGTGCCGCCCGCCGTCGACGTCGACTCCAAGGAAACGGAAAACGCGACAAAGAACACGACCGCTGTCGACGCCGAGAAGAAAGAGCCTGCTGCTGAAACCAAGGCTGCCGCCGAGTCCGAGGCTGAGCCCGCGTCTGCGCCTGCCCCTGCGCCTGCCTCGGCCGAGCCGACGGCAGAATCTGACAAGCCTGCTGAGGGTAGGAGGACCCTTGCCGCGAGCCCGCATTGGCAAACAACCAACCAATTCTCATCCCAATTTTTCTCTTGCTAACTTCCCGCTTTCTCCCCTCTGTTTAGAGTCCGCCGACAAGCCCGCCGAGCAATCCGAGGAGAAGGCCGACGTCGAGATGACAGACGGAACTGCCGCGGCTTCGGCTGCCGAGGCCGAGGAAGCCGACCAGACTGCTGTCGAAGCTGGCGACGCGACCCCCGCCGCTGCCGACAAGTCCAAGGCGAGGCGCAAGTCAATTGGCGGTGGTGGCGCGAAGGCCAAGAAGCTCAACAAGAAGGCGTCGAAGCCGCGCCTGCTGCACATCGACGCGCAGCCCGGCGACCACTACTTCGTCAAGCTAAAGGGCTTCCCGCAATGGCCCGTCATCATCTGCGACGAGGACATGCTGCCGGCATCGCTCCTCAAGACGCGGCCCGTCACGGCGAAGCGCGCCGATGGCACCTACCGCGAGGACTACGCCGACGGCGGCAAGAACGTCGCCGACCGGACATTCCCGGTCATGTATCTGCACACCAACGAATTGTGAGTCCGCATCCGCCTTTTGCATTGAGCATGAATGAGGTTTCATGGAAGCAATTTATGACCTGCGCGTTTTTGCACATCAGAAGCTAACCCGTGTCTCCTTAGTGGGTGGGTGCCAAACACTGAGCTCCTTGAACTCGACCCCGCGACCGTTCTGGACGTCAAGCTCGACAAGATGAGAAAGACATTGCAAGCCGCACACCATCTGGCGGCAGAGAACCACCCGCTGTCATTCTACAAGGAGGTGCTGCAGAACTACCAGGAGGAGCTCATTGAGCAGGAGAAGGCCAAGGCGGCCAAGGCGGCCACGCCAAAGGGCAAGAAGTCCAAGGCCGTCAGCGAGGATGACGAGGACGTGGATATGGAGGACGCTCCCGAGGTCGAGCAGACGCCAGCCAGCAAGAAGGCCAAGAAGAGGAAGGCCGAGGACAGCGCCGAGGTAAGCTGGACCGCCAGAAGTTTCAGGAGCCCACCATGCTGACTTTTCCTCCCAAGACACCGCAGCGTTCCGATTCGGTCAAGAAGCCCAAGATCAAGCTCACAACGAGCGCC
Organism: Chaetomiaceae sp. PYS4301M; assembly: GCA_023628425.1. NCBI lineage: Eukaryota > Fungi > Ascomycota > Sordariomycetes > Sordariales > Chaetomiaceae > Chaetomiaceae sp. PYS4301M. The sequence goes on from JAMAKR010000072.1 coordinate 50,848, forward strand.
ACCCCGAAGGCGGCCAACGGTGCCGCGGCGACTCCCAAGTCTACCAAGGCGGCCGAGACGAAGAGCGCCAAGTCCAAGTCCAAGAAGAAGGATGCGGACGAGAAGAAGGCCGAGAAGGAGGTCGCGGCACCCAAGGAGCCCGAGCTCTCTGCCGAGGACCGGCACACCAGGAAAGAGGTACGTTTTGGAGGCTGGGGTTCCCGCTCGCAGCATCATTGCTAACACGTTTATACAGAAAGAGGTCCTGTTCCTCCGGCACAAGCTCCAGAAGGGCCTCCTTACGCGGGACCAGGAGCCCAAGGAGGAGGAGATGAAGCTGATGTCGGACTACGTGACCAAGCTCGAGGGGTTCCCCGACCTGGAGGTCAGCATCATCCGGGCGACCAAGATCAACAAGGTGCTCAAGGGGATCCTCAAGCTCAACAAGATCCCCAAGGAGGACGAGTTCAAGTTCAAGCCGCGCTCGCAGGTGCTGCTGGACAAGTGGAACAAGCTGCTCTCGGCCGACGGGACGCCCGCCGCTGCCGAGGCGAACGGCACGGCCAAGGCGGCCAAGGTCAACGGCGTCAACAAGGAGAAGAGCGAGGCGGCCGAGCCCGCCAAGGCCAAGGAGGAGAGCAAGGAGGACGCTAAGGAGGTCTCTAAGGAGGACCTGACGGAGCCGTCCAAGTCGGAGGCGCCGTCTGAGGCTGCTGAGAAGGCTGCTTCGGAAGAGGTGAGATCTTGAGCCCTGCCCCCTTTTTATGTCATAACTAGAGTTCCTGTAAGCTAATGGGCTCTCAGATCAAGGCCCCTGAGGCTGTCGAGGCGTCCGCATAGATAGGGCTCTGCCTCGCCTTGCGCTAAGGAAACCTGGGGAATTGGGAAACAAGGACTGCCGCGGTATCGGTAGTGGTCTCGACGATATGGATTTTCTTTATTTTGCCGTTGGGAGAGAGAGAGATGAGTCAAAGAGCCCCCTCTTGGGAACTGGCCTGCGAACAAACAAACGATTTGCTGGGCGGCGGGAGGAGTCCGCGGGGGCTTAACGACCAAGGAAGATTTTGTAAAACTAGGAGGGATGATCCATCGACTTTCATTTTTTTTTTCATCTTTTCTTGCACATGGGCAGTGGCAGCAGTTCTTGCGTCGGAATTCCGGGGTGGGGAGGGAGGGGGACGGGTTGGGTGTTCTGGGTTCAAATACAGGCGTGCTTTTTTTTTTTATCTTTTTCTCTCTCTTGTTTTTTGTCGTCCCCTTTTTGCGTTTCCTCCAAAATCTTTGGCTTTTGTCCCTCTTCTCCCCTTTTTTCTGCCCCGGGTCCTTTTGCTGTTGCCTCTTGCCTCTTGCCTCTTGCCTTTTACTACGCGCTTTTTTGACCACACTCTCTATGTCAAGGAGGAGGACCCCTCCGGCTGCCCGTTCTGCCTTCCTTTCTCTCTCTCTTTCTCTTCCGTATTTCTCTGTTGAAGTTTGCGTTGATTGAGCTGGTAGGGTGAGGTGGGCACATGGTTGGGGGGTGATGAGGATGATGAGACGGGGGGGAACGTTGCGTTGGTGAATGAATGTGATTTATGTCATTATAAAAAAGGGGAGAGAGGAGTGGATGGGATGTGATGTGCTTGGAGAAGAAGGGGGAGTAGATTGCTATTTTACTTTAGGTACTTTTTGCCTTATCTTGCACACTACTGAGGCTTTTCAGGCGCGTGTCATGAGCTTGCTTGAGTTTTGAGCCTGGAAGGCGAAGGTGGGAGGGAACTGGGCAGAGGGAAGGGGAAGAGTCTTAGGGGGGAAAGGAGGGAGGGGAGAATAGGGGGTGGTTTTGCTACTTTTCCTTCTTTTTTTTCCCCATTTTTCTCTTTTTTCTTGCTGTTTTGATGGCGGGCTGACCATGTATTAGCAACATGAGTCTACCTACACAATACAGTAACAGATGGTATTTCTTTGACCTTGTTCTCTCCTGCAGGAGTAACTCTCGTGATGAAGACTGGTAAACTCCCTGGACTGCGAAGCCACACTTCCTCAGGGTTGGGGTTTCAGAATGTGGCGCAACAGGGTTACTGCACCCGAACTGAGAGGGCAAGTGGCTGGTGCCCGTAACCTCACTGGAGCTCAACCTCAATTACACCTGACAGCGCGTTGAACCCTGAACCCTTGATTCGCAGCTCCACGCGTCTGCCGCGTCGACATCACATTGATCCAGCAGACCAGCACAGCCAACATGGCTGAACACGAGAACAGCAGTGTGACGTTTACGGAGGACGACCACAGGGTGAGTTATTCAGCGTCCAAACCAAGCAGAATTAAATTAAATAAATAAATAACAATTCAAAACCAGGCTGCCTTCATCTTCAACCCGACTCCGACTCACACCACCACCACCACCACCAGTGCTGCTGCTGCTGCCCGTCCTGCCAAGAGACGCAGGATAGCCAAGTCAGATGGCTCCGTGTCCGGGCTGCAGCATGGCCCTGCGGCAGAGACTGTGTTCCCGCCTCTCTTCAACGGCGCCGAGAGCGCGGATGCTGTGAGGGTGCGGAGGGAGTTGTTTGAGACGGCGTGGCCTGTTTTGGAGGAGCGTATTCAGGTTCGTTTTTCCCCTTGTTTTTGTTTTATTTTTTGTTACCTTTATTGGGTTATTTTGAGTGTTGTCCGGGTGTGGTTTTGCTGATGGTAACGTGTTTCGCGGCTCTCTCCAGCACGTCTTGCGAGACGCCAACCGAAACACCCTCGACGAGGTCACTGCTTTTTTGCAGCGGGCTGCCGAGGAAGACACGTAGGTTTTGCATCCTTCGCCTACTTCGAGTCCGCTCTTGGAGTTGGAAGACATCAAGTTGACACCTTTTCCCAGTGGTAAAATCTCGGCAGGCTTCATCATCACCGGCCCAAATATTGCCTCGCAGGACCTGCTGTTTGCGCAGCTTGCCGAGCGGCTCTGCACCGCTTCCCAGACGAGGTTCGTGCGCCTGCGCGCGTCCGAGGCGCCGAATCTCAAGGCAGCGCTGAAGAAGATCATCCGGGATGCCTCGACGAGCGCAGCGGATGATGATGAAGACAGGGATGTTGAGGTCGTCACTCAGGGTGTGAGTTTCCTACCCAGGTGAAATGTTGTGTGATCCAGTGAGAGGAAGAAGCTGATTGTGTCTGCAGGGGAGGAAATACCTCGACTATGACCTCGAATCGCTGCACGTCTTTCTCTCGCGGGACAAGCAGCAGCAGCAGCAGGCCCGGCGCGTGGTTGTTGCATTCCAGGACAGCGAGGCGTTTGAGAGCGGCTTGCTGACCGACCTGATTACACTCTTTCAGTATGTCTTTCCCGATGGTTCAAAGCGACGATCAGGGCGGACCCCAAGCTAACTGTTTGTAGTTCCTGGCGTGGTCGGATACAGTTCGATGCCCTGTTTGGCGTCGCCACGTCTGTCGAGCTGTTCCAGGCGCGCCTGCTCAAATCAACCGCCCGCCAGCTCTACGGCGCCCAGTTCGATGTGGTACAGGCCAACTCGGTGCTCGAGAGCGTCATCAAGAGCGCTGTTGCCGGGACCCAGGCTGCCCTGAGGATCGGGCCCTCCCTGCTCCGCAGTCTGGTCGAGCGGCAACAGGACCAGGTTGCAGGTATCCAGGCTTTTATCAGCTCGCTCAAGTACGCCTATATGTGTCACTTTTATGCGAATCCGCTGAGCGTTCTGCTGGTTGCCGACGGCCGGCTGGACCGCAAACTTCTGCAGCCCGAACACATCGAGGCTGTACGGACTCTTGACTCGTTCAAAGCCCAGGCCGAGGCCGCCGTGGAGGCGAGACAGCTCAACCACGCGCAGTCCCTGATCGAAGATGACGAGTACCTCGCTACTCAGATCTTGGAACAGGGAGAGAAGCGTCAAGAGTATTTGGCGCGGCTCCTTCGCTCCATACATCTCATCACATCCACCGGCCTGACCTCGGTGCCGTTTACAGAGCTCTACATATTAGCTCTGAGCAGCGGCATTGACATCGACCAGGATTCTGGCACCATTCCGTTGGAAGACAGCGTGAGACGTTTGAACCCAGAAGAGTTCTCGTCGTTGATCGGCCGCCTGTTGGGTGCTGTAGAGAATGGTAGCCCCGAGCTCGGCCTCGAGGGGTGGGAGTCGGACGCCGACGACTTTGTCGGCTCGCTCGCAGACCTCCGCGACGAAGTCGAGGGCCTGGCGGAGCGCTCCAGGAGCAACGGCACGGCGCTCAAGAGCAAATACAGCGCGCAGAGCAGGGTCATGCGCACCACCGTGGTGGCGCAGAAAGTGCAACTCAGCCGGGACACCGCAACGCTGACCGAAGAGGACAAAGCCTTTAGCGCGGCCATCGACTCTTTGTTGGGGCTCTTGTCGCAGAAACTGCACTGCGACCCGGTCGACAATCTCTTTCTCCACGAGGCTTGGGTACTGGACTCGAAGTCGCCCTACCGCGACGTCTTTGTCCCCTGTCCTGGGGCTTCGTTCGGCCGCGCCCTCTCCCAGCCGCACGACTACCTCGCCTGCGCGTGCTGTGCCAAGGCAAACGGAGGTCTCGCATCGACGCTGCCCGCGACCGCCATCCTCTATCATCTGTACCTGGAGGCCGGGGCGCTCATCAACGTGGCGGATCTGTGGGCGGCCTACTATGCGCTTGTCGGCGACGAGTCCGACGTCGGGCTGGACGAGCGGTCCGCCCTTGTCTGCTTTTACCGCGCGCTGGCGGAGTTGAGGCTGATGGGCTTTGTGAAGCAGACCAAAAAGAAGGCGGATCACGTTGCCAAACTGAAGTGGCTCTAGACCTACCGGATTCGGGTGTGGGACAGAGTCCAGCACAATTCGCCGTTGGGAGAATTGCATTGTTGTCTTCCAGAAGCGGGCTGCTCTCTTTTTTGAAATGTCGGCTCTATGACACTGAACACAAGACAATGTCTTGGTTGTTCGCAGACTCGGTCAAAGGGATGGCGGGTTGAAAGGTGTCTCAGATGCCTGCCAAAGACAGGCGCGGGCGAACAAAGATGTCACGACGAAATGTTTCCGATTTTGGAAAAAGGGGCCACGCCCCAAAGAGACCGGTTTCCTTCGTGTGGGAAATTACAAGAGCACGAGGTCTCCCTCCACAAGACGGTTGGCACGGCTTCGGTTGCAGTAGAGTTATTCGGCATTGCACCAACGAAGAGCTACAACCGCGCTGTTGTCTCTACACGACGAACAGGCCAACTCCAAAAGGGCCTACTATATTCTGCTGCTGGCAGCATCTTTTCGAGAGAAAGAGAGAGAAGAAAGGGAGGGAGAGAGGGCAGTGTGCCATAATAGTTCACCGTTTTCTCTCAACCTTCGGTTGATTCTGCTCTGCTCTGCTCTGCTCTGCTCTTCTCCGCGCCCGACCTGCAACCTACGTCTACTGGCCGCTGGCCCCTGTCGAGACAAACCAAGCCTCTTGCTTCGTGGTCTTTTTTTCTCTTTGGAAAAACACATCTATATATAACAAGGCCTCGTTCCCCGGTCTGTCACCACTTGTCGGCGCCAAACCCCGGCCAACGAACCTGGGACCGCCACACAGCAAACATCACACGACCTGACCACAACTCCCGCTCGATCACTGCCAAAAAAACGAGCAGAGTCGAAAACAATTGAAAACATACAACCACCGAGAAATAGGAAAAAAAGAAGAAGAAAAGAACAACAAAATGGAGCATCCATCGCCGCACCAACCCTCAACCCCAAACCCCTTTACCTCCTCCACCACCACCACCACCACCCCCGACCAACAACAACCCCCCTCATCAACCCTCACAACCCGCCTCGCCCAAAAAAACCCCGCCCTCCACGCAAAGCTCTCCCAGCTCTCCCTGCACCTCGCGCCCCTCGTGCAGCTGACAACAGGGGCCATCCACCCAGCCTTCCCGCAGACGCTGCTGGGCTTCTGGCTGCTGACAGACGAGCAGCTCGACGCGCTGGCCCACTTCTACCACCAGCGCACGCCGGGGCCCTGGACGGCGCAGTACCCGTGCCCTGTGGTTTGGCGGGAGGGGTTGACGATTGAGGAGAAGAGGAGGAAGTGGGGGCGGTTTATTGGGTTGAGGGGGTGTGATAGCCCCGTTTTTGGGAATAATACTGGTGGTCGTGGTGGTGGTGAGAATGGGGTGTTGGAGATGGGGGAGGAGCAGATTGAGGAGGGGGCTAGGAGGGCGAGGGGTGCGGAGGGGGATGTGGAGGAGGTTAGGAGGAAGATGGGTTGGTTTTGATTGATGGGTGTATCTTGAATTGTTTTGTGTGGAATGGGGCCTGTGATTTGAGCATCGAGGGAGCAAGCCAGTGTCGGGTGTTGTTACTGTTGTTGTTGTTGTCTTTTTCTTTTGGGTTGGAAATAGCTGCGTGTCTGTTAGCATTAGCTTGGTGTTTTGTTGTATGAGACTCGCTCACTTCGTTTACGCATAGCGGTCGCTCCTCACAATCATGAGCGTATGGGAAGAGGTCCAAGACAACCGAATGCCATCACACCCTACACCCTACACCCTGCCCTCGCACCAAATAAGATCCTGTCCCTGGCCGCATCAACCACTCCTGATCTAAAACAAAAACAAAATGCAAGCCAAAAACCGCACGTATCACCCAACGCCATGCACAATGCTGTCGACAGCCCTCGGAGCCCAACCGCGACTCCCTTTTTAACTATACAACACTGGCGCGAGCACGCCTTCGCCTGCTCCGGCGGCGCCCTGAAGAATCCTATTTCTTCGCCCCTGACGGGCTGGCTGACGGGGTATCTGTCTCCACAAGAACGGCCTCGTCGTCGCTGCCGGCCTTGGCCGCCTGGCCCTTCTGCGACTCCTCGTCCAGCTCCTTCTTGAACTCGGTCTTGACGCTGGCCCTCCGCTTCTCCCACCACTCCTTGTCGCGATCCGTCTGGGCCTCGATCTCCTCGAGCCGGTCCCGGAGGGCCTTGTTGGCGGCGATCTCGTTGGCGGACTGGAAGATGATCTGGCCCCACCCGGGGACGAGGGCGTTTGCCTGGGTTTCTTCTGTTAGCCACCACGCACGGAGGGGGGGTTTCTCGCAGTGTTGTTCGCCCGTACCTCCATCACGACATCCCGCAACTCGTCCTCCATCTCCTTCTCGGCGCGCTGGAACCGTTGCCACAGGTCGTCGCCGACACTGCCCCTCTGCAGCAACGAGCTGCAGGCGGCCTTGGCGGTGCGGATCTGGATGATGCGGTGGATGTCCTCGACGGCGCGGCGAAGCAGGGCGGCCCTGATGACGCTATCGGGAATCTTGGGCGCCTTCTCGGACCCCTCTTCGGGCTCCATGTGCAGCAGCGACAGGTAGATGTTGCGTTGCAGGTGCGGGCCGAACCATGGTGCGAGGTTTGCGCTTTCGACTGGGAGGAGGGGAGGGAAGGTGTTAGTTTTCTGTATTTTTGGACGAGGGACTGACACAAGCAATCGGAAGGCTATGCGAGACATACTGGCTTTCCTCCTGCGGTAGACTCTGGAGAATGTCATGAAGGTGCCGACGAGCACCACCAGGTACGCCAGGGGCAGCAGCAGCCCCTGCCAATTGATGTCGAACATGGCAAATAAATGCTGGACGCGACGGAACGAAAATGGTGTGCGAATGGAGCCGGCCGGGGAAATGAAGAAAAGGAGCGTGTCGGGTTGGCGCTGTGTTCTTTGGAACACACACGCAAACAGTCAAGTTTGGCGGTTTAAAGTGTTGTGTTCTGTGTAAAGGTGGCCCTGCAGACGGGATGCACTGGGTGCCTCCCGAACAAGGCCCGAAAGAACAGCTTGACAACTTTTGGGTCTTGGCGGCGCGCTGAGGCCACGGCATACTGGAGTTAACGCGAACTGGATATGACTGTAAGCGAGTGATCGCCCCCACGATATGCATCTATCCAACCGGTCACGGCCCGGTGGGGCGGAGGGGCAGCTCCATCAGGCACACGGCCAGGCGGCTTGGATGACGGAGGTCTTAGTGGCCCGCTCGAGCTCCCTTCGCAAACCAACTGTCATCGATGATATCCTGGACTTTCAAACTTACACCGGTGTTGCCTAGGTTCAGTTTCGAGTTTTAGTCTCCTGTTCCCCGCCATCAGCCACACCTAAACTCTCACTTCCACACACACCAAGCAGCTCGCAGTCTGATGCTCGACCCCCGACACTCGACACCCAACACCACCAAGCTCCCGCCTCGCCAAGCCGCTCGCGGCATCGCCCTCCACCATGTTGCTGCGACTGCGCTGTCCCGATGGCATGTTCCGGATCACGGTGGATAACGAGGCTACCTTTGGAGATGTGGCCTCCCAGGTATGATAGTCTGAAGGCGATATGCCGCCTGCAAGCAACAGCGGGAAGCTAACTGTCGGTCCCTTCGCACAGCTCCTCCCGCTGCTCCCTCCCACCGTCGACCCCCGAACCATCACCCTATCGAATCAGCCCGCCAGCGGCTCCGTGAAGCACATCGACGAGATCTCAAAATACAAGATCAGGCAGGTTGGGTTAGGGTAAGATGGCTTTGCGCGTGCCTAAATCATGCGCGTGCTTGGTCATGCTGCCTGTTCCCCTCCCGCACCTCCCGCGGTGCATCGCAGACGCCCGCGCTGCATGACGCAGACCCTTGAGACTGACACTGCACCACAGACACGGCGATATTATTTTTGCCAGCTACAAACACCAGAGCGCTGACACAAACGGCGCCGCCGACAACGCCCAGCCCGGTCCGCCCTCTCTTTTGTCATCCACAAACCGACTCAACGGGAAACCCATCTTGCCGACCGAAGACCACCCGATTGACCCGCCGCCCAACACCTCGGCCGAGCGAATCAAGAACCCATGGGAGGTGGTCAGACAGTCGCCCTTGGATGACAGGCTAGACCGGCAGGATGGCAAGATTCCGAGGAAAAGGGACAACAAGATGTGCCGCCATGGGCCCAAGGGCATGTGCGACTACTGCATGCCGCTGGATCCCTTCAACCCGCAGTACCTCGACGAGAAGAAGATCAAGTACATGTCGGTGCACGCTTACATGCGCAAAACGAACTCGGCCACAAACAAGCCAGAGCTCGGCAGCTCCTTCATTCCCCCGCTTGTCGAGCCCTACTACCGAGTGAAGCGCGACTGCCCGTCAGGCCACCCCGAGTGGCCCGAGGGTATCTGCACAAAGTGCCAGCCCAGCGCCATTACGCTTCAGCCCCAGCCGTTCCGCATGGTAGATCACGTCGAGTTCGCGTCGCCCCAGATCATCGACAAGTTTCTCGATGCTTGGCGCCGTACGGGTAGCCAGCGTCTAGGCATCCTCTATGGGAAATACCTGGAATACGACGTGGTGCCTCTCGGCATCAAGGCCGTGGTGGAGGCCATCTACGAACCACCTCAGGTCGACGAGCTGGACGGTGTCTCGCTCAACGCGTGGGAGAACGAGCAGGAGATCGGCAAGATTGCCAAGCTCTGCGGTTTGGAACAGGTCGGCGTCATCTGGACGGATCTGATCGACTCGGGCCTCGGTGACGGAACCGCCATCTGCAAGCGCCACGCTGATTCCTACTTCCTCGCCTCCCAAGAGGTCGTGTTTGCCGCGCGGATGCAAGCCCAGCATCCCAAGGCAAGCAAGTGGAGCGACACGGGGCGGTTCGGCTCCAACTTTGTCACCTGCGTCATCTCTGGCAACGAGAAGGGCGAGATCTCGATTGCTGCCTACCAGATGTCCAACGACGCCGTCGAGATGGTCAGGGCCGACATTGTCGAGCCCTCGGCCGATCCGACGCAGATGCTCGTCCGCGAAGAGGAAGAGGACGACGGCTCCGTGAGCAGGACACGCTACATCCCCGAGGTGTTCTACCGCAGGATCAACGAGTACGGCGCCAACGTGCAGGAGAACGCCAAGCCGGCGTTCCCCGTGGAATACCTCTTCGTCACCCTCACCCACGGGTTCCCCGAGATGCCGAAGCCGCTCTTTAAGGACTCTGGCTTCCCCATCGAGAATAGGGAGTACGTCGGCGAAGCACAGGAGGTTTCGGCGGTCGCCAAGGCGTTGAGGGGGGGCGCGAAGGACGACCTCAATGTCTCCGACTTCCACCTCCTCTGCTTCCTCCACCAAATGAGCGTCCTCTCAAAGGTATGCCCCCATATCCCCCCCCTTTTTAATTATTATTCATCCCCAACAAACAAAACAAAACTGACACCCTCCCCTCCCCCCCCCTCCCCATCTCCAGGACGAAGAAGCCCTCCTGTGCCGCGCCGCAACCAGCCACGACCTGGCCGAGTCCTTCCAGCTGCGGTCAACGACGGGGTGGCAGACGCTTCAGATGATCCTGCAATCCACCGGTGAGAGACTCCCCAAGCGCCCGCGACTACCATCCTCTGGCGACGGCGGCGGCAGTGGCGGCGGTGATGATGGACCCGGTGGTGGTGGTGGTGGCGACGCCCGAGAACCCCTAGCTAAACGTTTTGCTGCTGTCAGGCTGAACCCGGATCGGTATCGCCGGTCGCCATCGTCTCCTCCGTAGCCCGCTGGGCTGGGCTAGGCTGGGCTGGTTGTTGATAGCGGGGGTAGGTTGGCGGGTTGGGCATGCTGTGGGAGGTGAGGGTCAGGACAAAGCAAATGGGTGCGGGTGGGAACAGCAGCTTTGAAAACGGGGTATTCACAGGTTCACGAGGTGAAAGGGTGGGCGGTGGGCGGTGGGCGGTGGGTGAGGTGCAATTTGAACACTGGCAAATTTCGGAGTTTGGGGGGGTTTGAGGTCATGGTTCATAGACGATAAGCAAGAAAGAATGGCGGCTGGTCCATTCGGTTTGAGGTGCATTTTCGAAGCTCAGCAAACAGTCGTGGCGCTCTGTTTCTAAGTTCGCTTAGAAATGAAATGGGTTGACTTGGCCGGGATGTATCTGGGGAGTTGATGGATTTTGTGACTGGGAGTTTGGGCATGGCGTGCATGACATGGTGCATCAGCATGTGGGTTTATGATCTCGGGTTCAGATGATTATTAGGATCCTGAAAGGTGAAGTTGTTTCGGTGGTTTGGTATGGCGTCTGCCTGGTCTGGTTCACATCCTTATTATTGGGCGGCAGGGTTCTTCGATTTCGGTGAGTGGGAGTCGGGACTCAATTCAGATGATGTTTGTCTGTGTTGAAACATCAGGAATATTTATCCTACCAGTAGGACAGAGAGATTTATATATTCTTCTTCTTGCTCGTCTTCTTGTTCCTCTTCTTGTTTTTTTTTAACACCCGTAACATCACTTCTCTTTATACCTTCCCTTCTTTTGGTTTCCCTCTTATGATATTTTTATCTTTTCATCGTTTTATTTATTTTTGTTGTCTACATCCTTTTTTTATCCTTGTCTTCCTCTGTCATGTATTGTACCATCTCGTGACTCCAAGTTTCTCTCATCTTCTTGCAGTGTCCTGACAGTGGTTCCCATCCCCAACAAATGATTTACACCTCCGATCGCCCTCCATCAGATGCAACCCCTTCACCGCCGAGCTCAAAATTCAGGCAAATTGGCCAATCGGAAACTCGCGCAACCCACCGGCTCAACTTTAATCGCTGCGGGGTCTCCAGCACGGGCATATCCACATGCGACTCTCTTCCAAGTTCGTCCCTGACTCTCTGGGCAGCAGGTCGACGCGAGAGCTCCTCCGGCCGGCATGCGAGGTTCTATGTCGGGTATCATACAAGTAGTTTGTTTATTGTTATTCGGTGAATCTTACTTCGATGCCCTGTGTTGCGCTGACGGTAACTTTGTGGTATCAGCAAAAAGGAGACGCCATGGAACATTGGTTTGAGTCAACCGACATCCTGGTCTCGAAGTTGTCCAGATCTCGATGTCCATTGCATGCCAAGTTTGCCAACTCCAGCCGTCCAATGACCTAACTGGGTCGGCGCCAGGAACAGCCATCCTCCGGCGTCGGACGGCTCAGGGGTCTCTGCAGCACCGATAGCCTGGAAAATTTTGCGCCTGCACTGGGGTAGGATCTGGGAAGCACTGAAGAGTCACTTCTTATCGCTTATCGCTCCCCACGCTGCCAACCTATCTTCTTTATTTTTTGGCCAGGGCATGCGAATGCGATCCCGACTTTTGTCACAAATCCCATCTTCTGCCTGCCTCCTCCCCCACACTGCACACACACCCCCAAAGCGGCCCGGGACGGACGACCTGCGACACTCTCAATTGACAACTACGAGGGACTGGAGTGCTGCCTGACGACCTTGAACGGGTTCCTGAGTGACGTCTCCTCCGAATAATGCTGTCGGCCGTGTCCAAGGCGGGCCGTGCTCCCGCCGTCCTCCGCCATGGTCGCCGCGTCCCAGTAGTCTCGTCCCAGCTGAGGGCCCTGACGGCGAGCCCGCAAACCAGCCTTTTCCGCACACAGACCGAGTCTCCCAGCGCCCGGTTGACCCAGAAGCGCCTCTTCTCCGCCTCGGTCGCCCGCCCCAGCTCCGACGCCGCACAACCCGCCCCCGACGCGAAGGCCTACCTCGCCAGCGGAGTCATAAAACCCAGGGAGCACGTCGATGTCAAGAAGGTCCTTGTCATTGGCAGTGGTGGTCTTGCCATTGGCCAGGCTGGAGAGTTCGACTACTCCGGTATGTCTCCGTCACGCGAGCACCCCCCCAGGAAACCCTTCCTCCCTTCCAAGCGGTGAACGATGAGTCACGCATGGAACAAGTCGAGTGAGGCAGAGGCTGACCACAACCTCTCCATTCCAGGCGGGCAAGCTCTCAAGGCTCTCAAGGAGGCCGGCGTGTCCTCTGTGCTCATCAACCCCAACATTGCTACCATCCAGACGAACCACTCCCTCGCCGATGAGGTCTACTACCTTCCGGTCACCCCTGAGTACGTCGAGTATGTCATCCAGAAGGAGAAGCCCGATGGCATCTTCCTGTCTTTCGGTGGCCAGACGGCCCTCAACCTCGGTGTTCAGATGCAGGCGCTGGGCTTGTTCGAGAAGTATGGCGTCAAGGTCCTCGGCACCAGTGTGAGGACACTGGAGCTCAGCGAGGACAGAGACCTGTTCGCAAAGGCGCTCGAGGAGATCGACATTCCGATCGCCAAGTCTATCGCCGTGAACACGGTCGACGAGGCCCTTGAGGCTGCCAAGAAGATTGGCTACCCCATCATTGTCCGCGCTGCCTATGCGCTTGGCGGTCTGGGATCTGGCTTCGCGAACAACGAGGAGGAGCTGCGCAACATGGCCGCCCGCTCGCTTACTCTTTCCCCTCAAATCCTGGTCGAGAAGTCGCTCAAGGGCTGGAAGGAGGTCGAGTACGAGGTCGTCCGTGACGCGAACAACAACTGCATTACCGTCTGCAACATGGAGAACTTCGATCCCCTGGGCATCCACACTGGTGACTCGATCGTCGTCGCGCCCAGCCAGACTCTGAGCGACGAGGAGTATCACATGCTCCGTACCGCCGCCATCAAGATCGTCAGGCATCTGGGCGTCGTTGGCGAGTGCAACGTGCAGTATGCGCTGCAGCCGGACGGTCTGGACTACAGGGTCATCGAGGTCAACGCCCGTCTTTCTCGCTCGTCTGCCCTGGCCTCCAAGGCCACCGGCTACCCCCTGGCGTACACCGCTGCCAAGATCGGCCTCGGCCACAGCCTGCCTGAGCTCCCCAACGCCGTCACTAAGACGACGACTGCCAACTTCGAGCCGTCTCTCGATTACATCGTCACCAAGATCCCCAGGTGGGATCTGTCCAAGTTCCAGCACGTCAAGCGGGACATTGGCAGTGCCATGAAGTCCGTGGGTGAGGTTATGGCCATTGGCCGCACCTTTGAGGAGTCCTTCCAGAAGGCTATCAGGCAGGTCGACCCTCGGTTCGTCGGCTTCCAGGGCGAGAAGTTTGCCGACCTCGACTTCGAGCTCCAGAACCCCACCGACCGCCGTTGGCTGGCTGTCGGCCAGGCCATGCTCCACGAGAACTACTCGGTGGACCGCGTCCACGACCTGACCAAGATCGACAAGTGGTTCTTGCACAAGCTGCAGAACATTGTCGACTGCACCAAGGAGCTCCAGACCATCGGCAGCCTCGGCGGCCTCAAGAAGAGCCATGTCCTCAAGGCCAAGAAGCTGGGCTTCTCTGACAAGCAGATCGCCCACGCCGTCGGCAGCACCGAAGACAAGGTCCGCGCCCGCAGGTTGGAGTTTGGTATCCGCCCGTGGGTCAAGAAGATCGACACCCTCGCCGCCGAGTTCCCCGCGGACACCAACTACCTGTACACCACGTACAACGCCTCGAGCCACGACGTGGCCTTTGACGACAAGGGCACCATCATCCTCGGCAGCGGCGTCTACCGCATCGGCAGCTCTGTCGAGTTCGACTGGTGCGCCGTCAGCGCCACGCGCGCCCTGAGGAACATGGGTGAGAAGACGGTCATGATCAACGTAAGTGTTCTGGTCTCTTCCCTATTTTCACAGACATTATGCTAACAAACCCCGAGTATAATCCAGGTATGCCAAGCTGGCGCGGTTTTCTCCCCTTTATGGCAACTTTATGCTCCCAAGCTGCTTCCTCAATGCCCCTCCGTAACTGTTTTAGGCAATACATAGCTGACATTGTTGGACAGAGACCCAATCGACCGATTACGACGAGGCGGACCGGCTTTACTTCGAGGAGCTGAGCTACGAGCGTGTAATGGATATTTACGAGCTCGAGAGCGCCAGCGGTGTGGTGGTGTCTGTGGGCGGCCAGCTGCCGCAGAACATCGCGCTTCGCCTGCAGGAGACGGGTGGCGCCAACGTTCTTGGCACTGACCCCCGCGATATCGACAAGGCCGAGGACAGGCAGAAGTTCTCGGAGATTCTGGACAGCATTGGGGTCGACCAGCCGGCGTGGAAGGAGCTCACCTCGGTTGAGGCCGCTGGCGAGTTTGCCGAGCAGGTCGGCTACCCCGTCCTCGTCCGTCCTAGCTACGTCCTGTCGGGCGCCGCCATGACGGTCATTCGCAGCAAGGAGGACCTCAGGGAGAAGCTGGAGGCCGCTGCGGACGTGTCTCCTGACCACCCCGTTGTCATCAGCAAGTTCATCGAGGGCGCCCAGGAGATTGACGTCGACGGTGTCGCGTCTGAGGGCAAGCTGATCATCCACGCCGTCAGCGAGCACGTCGAGCAGGCCGGTGTCCACTCTGGCGACGCCACCCTGATCCTTCCTCCCGCGAACCTGGACGAGAACACGATGGAGCGTGTCAAGGAGATTGCTGAGAAGATTGCGCAGGCGCTGAAGATCACCGGCCCCTTCAACATGCAGATCATCAAGGCCGAGGACCCCGAGGGCGGGTCCCCGGCGCTCAAGGTGATCGAGTGCAACCTGCGTGCCTCGCGGTCGTTCCCCTTCGTCAGCAAGGTCCTCGGCACCAACTTCATCGATGTCGCCACCAAGGCGCTTGTCGGCAAGCAGGTTCCTGCGCCGACCGACGCGATGAAGGTTAAGCGCGACTACGTCGCCACCAAGGTGCCGCAGTTCTCGTGGACCCGTCTGGCCGGCGCCGACCCCTTCCTCGGCGTCGAGATGGCGTCGACGGGCGAGATGGCTTGCTTCGGCAAGGACCTGGTGGACGCGTACTGGACGTCGATGCAGTCGGCCATGAACTTCCGCGTGCCCGAGCCCGGTGAGGGCATCCTCTTTGGCGGCGAGCTGAGCAAGAACTGGCTCACGACGGTGGCCGACTACCTCTCCCCTCTCGGCTACAAGCTGTACGCTGCCGACGAGGAGGTCAAGCAGCACCTCGAGTCCAAGTGCAAGAACAAGCTCAACGTCGAGGTGATTGAGTTCCCCAAGGAGGACAAGCGTGCGCTGCGCGAGGTGTTCAAGAAGTACGACATCCGCGGCTGCTTCAACCTGGCCCAGGCCCGCGGCAAGACGGTTATGGATGTCGACTATGTCATGCGCCGCAACGCTGTCGACTTTGGCGTGCCCCTGTTTATGGAGCCTCAGGTTAGTACTCCTCGTTTTCCGTTTTCCACCCCAATTGGCATGAAGAATAGCAGCTAACATTTGTTGATCCCTCCAGACGGCCATGCTCTTTGCTCAGTGCATGAGCGAGAAGCTGCCCCGCCCGGAGGGCATCCCCTCGGAGGTGCGCAGGTGGTCTGACTTCATTGGCGGCAAGCCCCTGTAAATAATCATGGTATTCCTATCAAACGGCGTGTGGCCATGGAGTTTGTTGCTCGAACACAAAAAAGACAAGTTAGGGGCGTTTTAACGGGATTTCTGTTTTGGATTTTGAGCGGGGCGGGGTTCATGTTTTGTTTTCGGTTTATAAATGTTGTTCTAGTTCCGGCAAGCCAGCAACGCTTAAATGTGATGTTAATTTTCTGGTTCAGCTGTGGTGTATCCTCTCTGTGATCGATGTTTCCAGGCTGTTTCTGGTTGAACAACCCCCCTGAGGGCAACCCATCCATCAATAACCCTAACCCTCTTAGTTCCCAACTCGCCAGCTTGCCAAGACATCTGTCATCCAAGCTGCATGGAACTGACGAGGCAGGCAGGTGCTGGAGTTCGTTCCCATCCATCCATCCCATCGTTTCTCGGTCCGGCGCGTCCAACCGAACTCGATCAACCTCCTGCCTAATTGCTACAGTACATACCTCACCAATCCCCCCTGTTGCCTCATGGCACCCCGCGACGCTGCATCGGCAACTATGTGATGTTTCCACCGTCCTGAAGCCCCAGACCTTCTTTTTTTCTTTTCTTCCCCCCTCCCGAGTCCAAGGCGGTACCACCTCGACGATCCCGCGGCCGAGCCATTATTAGTATGAACGATGATGATCCGGGTCCGAGCTCCGCGGCCCGGCCGCTCCTCCCGGCACGGTCCGACGGCGGGTTGTTTGAAAGGGGAGGAGGAGGAAGGATTGAGGGGCCCGGTTCGGGTTCGGGTTCGGGAGAGGCGGGGGATGATGATGATGGCCGCCCGTACGACGACGATGACGTCGCCTTCGCCGGTGGCGGTGGACACGCCGCGCAAGAGCTGTCGCACGGCGATGGGGGTGGTGATGCAGACGCCGATGCTGAGGCTGCGAAACGGAAGAAGCAGCAGCAGGAGAGGCGCCGCGAGGGGTTGGTCAAGAAGCTCGAGCTGGTCAGCCACTTGCAGAAGAACCTCGACATGATTGTCTGTGTGTACATCTGCACATTGTATTCTATGGAGTGAGTTGCCTATCCCCAGAGCGTGTCGCTTTTCTTCCAGGGAACAAAGAGAGGTGGGAGTAACCTGACTAACGGCTCGAACTTTGTTACTTGCCAGATGCTCCTTCATCCGCTTCCTCCTCCGCCTCCTGCCGCACTACTCGTTCCTCACACCCAAAGACGGCCTCTTCCTCCCCGCCGAGCAACCACACATCTACACCATCTTCGTGCCGAGCGTGCTCTGCATCCTCGCGCACCTCTTCTTCGCCCTGCCCGAGGCCGGCGAGGCCACCCGCGGCTACCTCCACGGTGGCGTCATCATCGACTTCATCGGGCAGCGGCCCCCCTCGAGCAAGCTCGCCTTCCTGCTGCTGGACCTCGTCATCCTCGGCGCTCAGTGCCTGATGCTCGCCGTGCACCAGGAGCGCGAGCGCCTCAAGAAGGCCGTGTCGCCGTCCCTGCGGACCATCAGTCCTAGTGGGGGTCAGACTCGGGGGGATGGGGCGGCTGCTGCAACCGCGACGGCTGCGGGCGAATCAACGCAGGACCACGACGCCGAGGAGCGCGGCGTTTTGAGGGATGACGAGACGGACATGGTGGACGGAGCAGGCGGAGGGATAGAAATGCAGCCTCTTGTCCGGGGTGGAGGAAGAGGCAGCCGACAGGATCGGGGCTCAGCACATAATAATGGAGATGGTGATGACGATAATGATGAGGACGACGACGAGATGGGCGGCACATATTCGTCCGCCGCGGCGAGTGCTGATGTGCTGGATATCATCCGGTCGGGAAACGCGGTTCTGGGCAACTTCCACGTCATCCACGCGGTCCGGACGGTGGGCAACGGTGGGCAGGGTGCGGCCGCCTACTCGATCCGGACTTTTGGTTATAATGCCACCATTGCTGCTCTTATCGCGGAGCGGAGGAGTCGGCTGGTTCGGGGGCAGAGGTAGCACATGGCGTTTTTACATGATTTTTTTTTTTTTTTTTGAAGGTTACGAAGTTCGTGTTGTGCGCCTCCTGAAGAACAAAGATGGCTGCATTCTGTCATGCTACTTTCCTGCCGATGTTGCCCACTCCCGTCCCCTTGACGGATATTATCAACTCGCCAGCCCCGTCGTCGTCGCCGGCGTCCCGCACACCCCAGCTGCTCGCCCCAAACTGCTTCAGATCCCTCGCCAGCCCTATTGTCTCCTCCCTCGCCATGACCTCCCTCCCCAGCCGTAACCTCCCGACGTCTTCAGACCCCATCGCCATCAGCGTCAGCACCGTCGGCGCGGCGGCGCCCGTCACGCACCCGCCCTGCGCAATGACCTCGAGCAGCTGGTACGCACAGCGCGTGCCAATGTCCTCGGGCACGACGCCTCCCTCGGGCGGTGCGACCTCATCAGCGGCATAAATCACCCCGTCGGCGCTCGACTCGGCCACCAGACTCAAACCAAACCCAATACCGATCTTCTTCTTCTGCCCGCTCCCCTTGTCAGCGACCAGCGGCGCGGGGTCGTACTGCGCGGCGACGTGCACGTCCGACACCAGCTGGTTGAGCACGCCGCGCGCGGCCGTGATCATGCGGTTGTTGTGGCTGGCCGACACGCCCGTGCAGTAGGCGACGCCGCGGATGCGCCGTATCCTACCGGGGCGGCGGTTCAGGTGCAGCGTCTTGGGCAGGCGCACCTGGCTGGCGAAGCGCATCTCGACGACGCCGCCGCCGCCGCGGCCGCCGGGCCCGGGGCACGACCGCGACAGCACCCGCAGCTCGATGCGCGCCGGCGGGATGCCGAAGAGCCCGTACAGCGGCAGCACCGCCGTGCGGAAGGTGTCGACTGATAGGTCACCCGTGCCGTTGGTGGCTGAGGTGATGACGCCCGGGCCGGAGAAGCGCACGTTCATGTGGGCCTTGGAGAAGGGCGCCAGCAGGGCGAGCGGGAGGAGGAAGTAGGTGACGGAGCGGGTGCAGGCGGCGGGGAGGACGTGCTCGATGGCGTCGCTGGACAGCGAGGCGCCCACACCCGGCACGGTGCCCGTGATGAGGCCCGGCTGGTAGGTGAGGGTGGTGCCGCTGTACGAGACGTCGATGACGCTGCCGTTGGTGACGGACTCGAGCAGGCGCAGGAACGAGACCTCGTGCGGGGCGAGCCCCGGGTGCGTCGGCGACGACGAGCGGATCTTGGAGATGTGCACGGGGCGGCCCGTCAGCGTCGACAGCACGAGCCGCTGCGTGAAAGCCCGGTGGCCCGTGAGGCGCAGGAATTCCGGCTTCGTCCCGGACATGGCGCCGGTTGTGGGAGGGGAGGATGCGATGCGAGACGCGGGATGTGGATCGTGTGGTTTTATTATATTCTCTTGTGGGTTGTCTGTTATGTGTAGGTTGTTGGTGGTCGTGGTCGGTGCGATTCAATCGCTGGTGGGAGGGAAAACCTCCAAATCAGCCTGCTCCAGTTCTGAGAGATAACTTACAGCAGCCCCGTCTTTCCAGGTTGCAGAGTTGATTGAATGTTTTCCCAAAATTTTGGAGGGTCCCAGCTGTTCTGCCAGGCGGTCAGGCGCTGATCCGTCCTTATCGACAGCTCTGGCGCGCTGATAAGAGGTTGCGGGTGGAGCGCCCCACAAAAAAAGACAGCATCTGGGGGCGGCGACAGGGGACCATGACCCGCCGTGTGCCTGTCGCCAAAAGTTGAAACCGATCTTGAACCTTTTAACGTCCATTATCTGTGGCTGCGCATCTCTCGACTCTGTGTACTTCTGTCCTCGGCTTGTCGCCCACCACTCCATCTAATGCATACTCGATAACCACACCACTCCATTCTCCCCGACAATGCCGCCGAGGGCATTCTCGCTCGACATTCGCCGACGCAGCAGCTATGTCTGCAAGTCGTGCCTCGACAGTCTCCGGTCTCCAAACGCCCCTCCGTGGCTCGCACGGGCGTCGTCGAACGCTGCCCGGAGACCCCATTCCACGCATCCCCCTCCCTCTGCCTCCGCCTCCCGAGATGTCGCCGCCGTGCCCGATCCCGCCGAGCTCCAGAGAATTCTTGCCGAAGAGCTGGCACGCCCCGAGCCCGACTCGGCCTCCGCGGGGGGCCTCAGCGTCAACTACTTCAACCAGGAGGCCCCGGGCAAGTTCCGGCGCTTGCGGGACAACGAAGAATTCGGCGAGGTTAGCGGCGGCCTCGACGCCGACATCGAGACGGCCATCGACGACCTCGAGAAGCAGATGGTCAACACGGTCAAGATGCTGCAGCGCATGGAGAAATCGGGTGGCCGCGACAAGGCCGACGAGCTCCGGAAGCAGTTCAAGAGGACGCTCCGCATGCAGTACAAGGGAAAGACGGGGCCCGAGGCCGAGACATACGGGCTGCTGCGCATCACGGGCTTCAGCGGGACGCGCCAGAGAACCGTGGCGAACCTGAACGCCTTCCTGGCGCGTGACAGCGTGGTCCAGGGCGGCATCCCGCGGGACAAGGACCTGTCAGAGTGCTGGAAAGCCTACTCGGCCGCTCGGAAGACGCTTTCGACGGCCTGGCAGAACGTGCCCCAAGAAGTGTGGAACTTCCTGTGGATGATCCTGTCCTGGGAGGGCGAGGGCGTGGAGAATCCGAACCGCATGCACCACCTCTACATCCTCGCCAAGGATATGCGGGCCGCGGGCGTGCCTTTCCGGGATTCGCAGCGGCTGCTGGCCATCGAGGCCATGTTCATCCAAGGCTGGCAACAAGAGGCCATCGAGGCCTGGAAAAAGGCCGTGGTCACGCTCGGGTCCAAGGCCGAGACTTTCACCGACTACTGGGAGCTCGGCGTGCGCATGTGCTCTTTGCACGGAGACACGGACCGGGCGCAGAGAGCTGCAGACAGGCTCCTCAAGACGTCGAACCCCCCAAACCCCCGCATCCTCCTGCCTGTCATCCGCGCCATGGCGGCCAAGGAACCAACCGTATCCCAGGCCTGGGAGGTCTACCGCGACATGCGGACGCTCCTCGGAGAGAGCATGACCATCGAGGACTACGACGAGGTGATTTCCGTGTTTCTCACCTCGGATTGCGCCGAGTACGGTCTGCAGGTGTTTGTCGACATGATGTTCTCGGACGCCATCGACATTCGGGGGAAGACAAGGCTGCCCCTGTTGGTGGGCAACCACTTCTTCATTGGAAAGTGGCTAAAGCGTCTCATTGGCGTGGGCGACCTGGAGGGCGCCTACAAGGTGGTTGTGTTCGCCCAAGACAAGGGGATCACGCCGCCTGCCATCCAGCTCAACGGTCTCCTCGGGGCCTGGATCAGGACGGGCTCGGCCGAGAATCTCGAAAAGGCCGAGGCCCTGGCCTGGAGCATGATCCAAGCTCGTCTGGATTATATCCAACTGCGTCGGCGCAGGGATGTGCCCCAGGTGTATGACCCCTCCGACGTCCCCGCGGATGGGAAGGGCGACGGCGAGACCGTGTTCGTCTGCCGGACGAGGGCGACTGCCGAGACCTTCTCGGTGCTGGCAGAGAACTACTGCTCCCGCAGGCTTCACTCCCGCCTGCAGGAGCTGTTTGACGTGCTCAGGCAAGCCGAGATTGGCACGACCAGCTTCCTCATGAACCAGCTCATCCGGTCCTACTCCCAAGCCGGCAAGGCCGATGCCGCCTTTGACCTCTACGAGGTCATGACCAAGGAGCAAAAGATCCGTCCAGACGGGCACACCTTCCTCACCATGTTCAACAGCCTCTCGGTCAACCGGCTGATCCAGCGGGACCCAAACCTCAACAGACAGGACACTACCGCGGCCAGGCTGTTCTTCCGAGACATGGTCCAGGCCGACTGGACCTTCGACGGCCCCGACATATTTGCCCAGCTGCCGCGGACCATCCTGTTCAGCTTGCTCAAGGCCAAGGACTACCGGGGCACGATCGTCGCGGCCCGCGCCATGAGGGAGCTCTTTGCCTTCTACCCGCCCGAGACGCTGCTCGTCGAGATAGCGTCGGGCGCCGGGTCGCTGCAGTCCAAGACGAAGCGGGGCATGGACCGGCTGGTCGAGGGCCGGCACAAGATCGAGAAGATCTTGGAGACGCACAGGATGAGACTGATGCGGGCCGGCCATGAGGGGGAGATGACGGACGAAGAACGAATCGACGAGCTTCACGCCGTCTTGGAGAAGCTGATCCTGCTCAAGGCGGGGGCGGGGAGGGCGACCCCCGACGAGGTGCTGCCGCAGCTGGAGGACGCTGCGCGGGAGATGGGCGTGTATGATATTGTCATGGTGAAGGACGCCGACCAGATCGCGAAGCACAGGAAGCTGGGCAAGCAAATGGAGGGGCTTGTGTAGATATAGTGTACAGTATGTAATGGCATGACCACCACTCTGTTGGATGTACAATACAGTAACTCGACATTACCACCACCTGGGTAATCTATCTTTTCTGGTTAACCGGCCGCCCGGTTCTAAATCTAATCATGATCCTCCTCCGTCAAGCCCGGACATCCCTCCAT
The DNA here is from genome assembly GCA_023628425.1 of Chaetomiaceae sp. PYS4301M. NCBI lineage: Eukaryota > Fungi > Ascomycota > Sordariomycetes > Sordariales > Chaetomiaceae > Chaetomiaceae sp. PYS4301M. Next base: position 73,410 of record JAMAKR010000072.1, read on the forward strand.
CTCCTCGTCGGGGTACGTAAACTTGCACCAGAAGCAGTAGTGGTACTCGCTGCGCAGGTGCTCCACCACGCGCCGCAGCTTCTCGTCCGCCGGCAGCGCCTCGAACTCGTCCAGCTCCTCATCCTCCTCGTCCAGGTCCTCTGCCGTAACATACGCCGTGCTCGCCTTGCCCAGAGCCTTCTTATCATCCTCATCCTCCTCCGCATCATCATACGTCGGCAACCTCGCCGCCGCCAGCCCCTGCTCCAAATCATACCTCATCCTGCGATCCCTCTCGGCCTCCTCCCGCGCCCTGACCAACCCCCGCCACACAACAGGCAGACTCTTCAACGGCCGCGATGACGCCATACTAACCCCCTTTTCTAACGGCTGCTCCTCTTCTTCTTGTTTTTCGCTCGCCATCCTCTCAGCGACCTTTTGCGCCCCCGCGACCTGCCGCGCCCACCGCGCCTCCTCGCGCTCCCGCCGCAGCCGCTCGCGGTACGAGCCCTCGTCTGCCCGCGTCCGTTTTGCTTGCTCCCCCGCTGAGGCGGCTGCTTCGCGGAGCTTGCGCTTGCGCTCGCTTTCGAGGCCGATCCCGGATCGACCGTCTTTGATTTCGATTCGGAGGGGTTCGAGGTTGGCTGGTGGTGGTTGTTGGGGTTGTGGGTTGGTGTTGGTGGTGTCGCTAGAAGTAGTGGGAGTAGTAGCTGCAGATGTCCCGTCACCCTGCTGCTGGTCGTGGTCGTTCTGCTTCTCCGCCCCCTGCCCCTGCATCATTGACGATGATGACGAAGGGACAGAAGCAGGGGCGGGCTGTGGCTGCTTACCCAATCCCCTACCAGCAACAAACCCCATTTTTGCCATCATCGCCAGCCCTTTGCTCTTGGGCTGGGATGTGAAGAGGGACTGGGAGAGGGCGGCCTCGCGCCGGGCGTCGGCTTCGGCCGCCAGCTCGGCTTTGGACTTGGGCCGCGAGCGGGCTTCGGCCTCGCGCTGCAGGCGGAGGCGGCGCTGGAGTGAGGTTTCGGGTTGGGTGGTTTTGGAGTGGAAGGTGGATGACTTGGAGGTGGAGGTGGTGCGGGTGGTGGGGGCGTTGTCGTCGAAGGTCATGGTCATGTAATCTTCTTCTTCTTCTTCTTCTTCTTCTTCTTCTTCTTCTGATTCGGGGTCTGGCTGTGCCTTGGAATTGGGCTTGATAAAGCTGGGGGGTGGTTGGGGGGCCATGATGAACGTGTGGTGTATATTCGGGTCGGTTAAGGTATCTTTGGATATGTGGTTCAAGATGGCTGTTGAGAGCGTGTTTGAGAGAAGATTGCCAGGCACGGATGGGTTTTAACCTTTGGGTGATGAGCGAACGGCGGTGATTGATTCGAGTTGAGAATGAGAAGCTTTGCTGTAGAGATAAATATCTTGGACTGCGTTGGACGGTTTTGAGCTTTGGTGTCAGTCGCACTCTGCACGTCGTCACTCGATGTGGGATGAAAGTGAAAAGAGGAATGAGATGCAAGTCAACTGCGGATTTGGCCTTGCATCAGACACAATCTGTCAGGGTTAGGGTTGAGTCAGGGGCAGACGGGAACAACCACTCCTTTGTCTGGATACATGCAAAACAAACCCCCTCAAGGCAGGTGGGCAGGGTGATCTAGCAACACACCACATTTTTATCTCAAGATAGACCTAATGACGTACCCAGAGGTCAGTCAACCTCCGGATCATGTCCCTTGAGACCCCTATCATCCTCCAACATCAACACCTCCCTCACTCAAACACGCTCTGATACACTGTCACCGCTGCCACCGGTCTCCCCTCCCCGTCATATAGCCTCCTGCACGGCACCACCGGGCCTTCACCAAGCCCCAACACCCCGACATCTACATATCTCACCACCATAGTCGGCCCCGAAGAAGACCCAACCTCCCCTAGCTGCGCAAGCGCTATCCTAGCCGCCTGACCATGAAAGGAAGCACCCTCAAGCCTTCCCGCCACAACAGTCTGCACAAACTTGACCTCCCCCGACTGGACAATCACCTGCGCCACCGCCACCTCTCCAGGGAGTCCCTCGTCCTCTTCCAACCCCTCGCCAGACACGAACACGCGTACCTCACGCAAGCTCACGCTCCCCTCTCCCGCGTGCGCAATCCCCAAATGCGCATGCCACTCGACGCCAGCCCCGCGCGGCAGCTCCTCCACCTCGGCGAAAAACACCGGCGGCACCACCACCTCCCCAACCTTCGACCTCGACGTCAGGATGCTCACATCCGGCAGCACCTCCCCAGGCTTCTTCTCCCCCTCGGCCTCTCCCGCATAGGTCATATACCTCGAGTTATACCGCCGATCCCACAAGTCCGGGCCACCGGCCTCATCCTCATCCTCCTCATCTTCCCCACCAGCAGAAGACCCAGCCCCATGCGCCGCCCTCCACGCGCTCCCCGCCAACTCCGCATTAGCATCCATCTCCCGGTAAGAATCCACCTCCGGAAAGAACGCGACAGCGCTCGTCCACCACTGCACACCCATCTCGGCGCCGATTCGCCAGAGGTGCTGCAGCGAGAGGGTCAGCTGCAGCGGGAGGCTGCCGCCGTCCGCCGTCGTCGTCGGGAGGGCCATGGTCGCGGGCATGAGGGGGATTTGTCCCGCGATGCTGACTAGTCTTGCTCCGCTGCTGCTGCTGCTGCTGTTGCCGGCCGTTGTTGATGTCCATGCGAGGTTTGTGAGGGGGATCGAGATGGCCTGGCTGTAGGGGCCGATGTTGGCGGGTGCCCAGTAGGAGCGGGACTGCACGTGCAGGCCGTGGCGGTGGGCGGGGGGAAGGGCAGTGTGGATGGTGAGGTGGATGGTGATGTTGGTGGGGGCTGCGTCGCCGCAGGAGACGGTGACTCGGGACGCTGGGTTTGGGGCGTCGAAGAGGGTGCCGTAGATGGCGTTTATGGTGGGGAAGTCGGCCATGTTGCGGAGGATGATGGTGGCGTTGAGGATGGCAGAGGGGGGGAGTGAGTGCTGTTGTAGACGGGCGCGGATTTGCTCGACGATGGACTGCGTTGATGCTTCGACGGACGAGGATTTGTTGCCGACGAACGTCCATTGCTGTAGTTTCTCACGGGCGGACGGCTGGAGAACACCGAGTTGAGGCGGCGAGTTCTTGGTCTCTCCGTCAAGGCCCGACTGGTGGCCCTGGGAAGAGCCGTCAGAGTCAGGGGAAGCAGACAGCGCGTCGAGCACGCCAACAAACTTGGGATCAAGCAAGCCGGGAATCCTGACACTCTCTCCGGCGCCGCCCCCTTGACTAGACTCGTCTGTCTTATCTTCCAGCCTCGCATTCCGGAGGCTCAGCCAGGCACTCCCACCTCCCTCTTCGACAACCCGCCTGTCTGCTTCATCCACCACAATACGCTTCTTAAACAAACTCGGCGGTCCGTCCAGCACAAGAGTCTCAAACTCGCCGCCCTCGCCAATCACGGCGCCCGTCTCGGCGTCGCCAAACCGCCGCATGGCTCTCGCGAGCCTGGCCTTGCTCCCGGGACCGGCAACATTCGTCCAGAGGAACGAGTCGTCCAGCCCGCCGCTCGCGACCTTGATGATGCGGGCTTCCATCCCCGCAGCCGCCATGTCGTCCAGCAGCTGGGCATCGGATCCGGCGGCGGGGTCGGCGGGGCCCGGCGTCGGGAGCACGGGGAACTTCCATAGGTAGGCCAGCGGTGTCAGCCCGAGGCGGGTCGCCACCGATTCCACGCGCGTGCGCTGGTATGTGCTCAGGATGGCGCCGGCGCAGATGGCGTTGGCTTCGGGGTGTTCCTTCAGGATGGCCTGGAGGAGTGGGACCATGGACTCGGTCTCGTCGTCGGGGTCATCGTCGGCCCCCGGGTGGGAGGCTTCGGCCTTCTGGCCACAACCAAGACCGAGATTACCTGTCTCAGCGCCAGGCCGAGAACCCTGGAGGCCAATGTCGAGGCCGCCGGACGCCGCTCCGGTCTCAGACGCGGTGGAGCGCCGGTAGTGCGAGTACTCCTTTCCGTGTTGGGTAGCACCGCCGGTGATGGCCCGGCGATACAGCGGGATGGTGGTAGCCTCGGCATAGAGAGGGATCACCTGGTGTCCCACCGTCTGGTACATGAAGCTGTTGAGGTCTCGCTCATCCTCATCTGCGCCGGGGACCACTTCATTTCCAGGCTCTCCACCGTGATGATCCGGCAGAATGGCCGCAGGAGACAGATCCTGGTCCGGGCCTCGAAGCGGTCCACTGCCAGGGGTCGACTCCAGGGCCGGGGCCGAGACGGCGGCACTAGCCGCTGGGGCGGCCGAAATGGTGGCGGCCGGGGGATGTGAGGTGCCATCAGCGGGCCCAAGCTCTTGTGGCAGTCCAGGGTGCAAATTGGCCAGGGCGACAACGCGGTGCCCGTTGGCTCGGCAGTGAAGGAGCGAGAAGAAGCTGTCTTTGCCGCCCGAGACCAGGGCAATCACATTGAGCCCGCTGGGTTGGGTGGACGGCGTCATCTTGGCAGGCCCGGGAGGTCTCGGCGGAGGGACCCTGAATGTGTGCCACAGATGGTTATTCTCACACATAAAACCACAGCACTGTGTTCAGCACCTGGGTTTGTGAATGATGAAAGTCACAAATGCCGAAACCAGGGACTCCCGAGAAAACCCACCCCGGATCGTCCCGCGGCGTGGATACAGAACCCCGTTCAGATGGTCCGTTTCTTCAACTTGTCAAACGATGTTGTCGGGACTCTCAACAACAGAGACGGCGCCGAATGAGGACTACGAGGCCTGGAATCGAATTTTCTTTCCGAGTTTCCACCCAGCGGCAGAAGCAAGTCCCAACGGTCCGGGCAGATTGGCGAATCATTAGGTCGCACAGCGGAATGTCGGGTGCCGTGTGTTGAATTTCCAAAGCTTCCATCGATTGATTTCGGTGGAGATTGTGCATGGGATTTTCTTCATGTTGGTTGCACAGTTCGGTCGCACGCACCCACCCACACGCACGCATCCACCCACACACCGGGGGCCAGCACCCCGGAGGGCAGCGGGGCCGGCCCCGGGCGGGTGGTTCTCGGGCCCAAGCAATCTCGGCTGCTGGAAGCCACCAGTCACCAGCGTGCTTGGCCGCGACAGTGGGCTGCTAAAAAAAGAGAAAATCACAGCGACACCGATGCGGAATGTTTGTTTTGCAAAAAACAAAAATGAAATAACGGACCCGCAACAATCTTCAGGGTCATTTTTGCCACAAGTAGCAGAAAGCGGAAGGTACCTACACACCTGCCCTGCTGCTGCCCTCGCAGCCATCAAGGTTCCACATCGAGGCCGGGCAAGACCGAAATAGGCAACATTGTGCTCATCGAAGGAAAGAACAACGTGGGCTGGACTGGTTGAAGAATCACAAAACACAGCGCGATTTGATTTGACTCAGATTATCACCCTTGGCTCTTCCTGCCTGATGGACCCGACCAGACCGAGACCGAAACATGCTCGGTTTGCGATGTCTCGAAGGCGTCCCAATGCTTGGGGCGATCCACACGTGCGAGCGGTGATCCTCGTCCATCACCTGCAGTGTCTTGGGTGTGTCTCAGTGCCCACAAGCCCACAAGCCCAGAAAGTGACAAACCAAAACAGACAGATGAGAAAAGAAAAGATCCTCGTCGGCATTCTCCCACTGCTGTTTTGGGCTGGGGTGGCAATCCATCACATGTGAGAAACACGAAGACGAAATGTGCCGTTCAATAGTCTCGTTTTGCCGGATCTCTGTTTCCGGAGGTGTTGTGTGTGTATTCAGTCCAGACCTGGCCAGAACTCTGGCCGGTCAACCCGTCTTCCAGCTCGCACAAAACTGTATACACACAATATACTAGTGACTAGGTATGTACGGTAGGCATTAATCAAGGACGCAACACCGAATGACTGGCAACGCTGAATGGAACTTGATCTGAGGGAGGAGACAACCGGTAAATAGAAGCGAAGACGCAGAAGAAGCAAAAACATGCTCCAGACAGCACAAACAAGCACACAAAGACAACAAAAACCCCCAACGCGCTAGCTAAAAGCCACCAGAAGAATTCGTTTTCCCCTCTCCAACCACCCGCCCAAGAGGGGAAAAAAAGTAAAAATAAAAACAAAAGGTTGTGCCAGAGCCATGACGGTTGAGCCTGCCGCTCCGCCTTGTGCTGTGCAATTACAACGAGCGTAGAGAAATGGAAAGACGCCGCAACGAGAAGAAAATAAAATAAAAATAAAACAAAGGCTCATGTGCGGCTCAAAAGAAGAAGAAAGAGATCAACAAGATATCAAGAAGAAAAAAAAATCACCAAAAACTTGGACCCGGTGTCCTCCTCCTCTTCTTCCTCTCTCCCCTTTCCCCGCCGCGCGCCCCAAGCCCAACCTTCCAAGTTTCGCAAAACCATTTTTTGTCGCAAAGTTACAACGATATATAACGCCGTCCGTCCTTCAGAAACGCGAGGGAGAAAAACGAGAATTGGCAGGAAAAAAAGCGCGCCAATATATATGATGGATGGGTTGGTTGGCTGGTTTGGAAACTGGGTTGTGATGGTACAGTTCGGGGAAACGGGCGGATTGAATACAAGAGACAAACGCCAACAAAAACCGGCCGGGTAGGATAAAAAAAATACACCTTTGCTCGCCCCTTTTGTTTCGCTTTAAGTTTGTGATCCCTCCCTCCGTCCCACCGCCCCAGCCCTGGGCGGTTTTGGCGCCGTGTTGTGCAATGTTTAAAAAACCAAAATTTCCCTGGTGGTCATGCCCGGCGTCTCAAATGGAGCGATCCCCCCCTATACAGTTATGCTGTTTGTAGAACCCCTCCCTGATTGTGAATGTGTGTCCCATTTCGCCAAGAGCTGCAAGTCATCATGGTCGTATCGGACATCAATGGCGACGGCACGTTCCAATAGTGCGCTATCCATCGACATTGTGAAGAGTGTGCGGAGAAGCGAATGTTGTGATGTGTGTGTGTAGATTCCTCAGCGAGGAATGCAAGGCGGAGAGGGCTGGGGTTCTACTCGGACCTCTTGCGCTTCTTCTTGCCTTGGTCGCTCTCGTCCGAAGACAGCTCGCTGGCGCTGCCGGGGATCTCGGCGGCAACCTGAAAGAGGACCTTGCCAAGACCGTGGAAGTCGTCGGCGCCGACGAGGCCGGACGCGCCCATCAGCCCCGGGTGCGGGTAGCCGCCGGGCATGGCTGCCGCTGCCGCCATGGCCTCGGGATCGTCAATCAGGTTCATGACGATGGCGCCGGCGCCGTGGGTGCGCGCGTGCTGCGCCAGGTTGTCGGAGCGCGAGAACTTCTTGCCGCAGTCGGTGCACTCAAACGGCTTCTCCTGAGTGTGCAGCGACCGGTAGTGGCGCTTGAGGTGCTCCTGGCGGCGGAAGCGGCGGTTGCAGATGTCGCAGATAAAGGTCTTGGACGGGTCCTCGGTCAGGGACTGCTTGCGACCGCGTCGGCTGGTGGGGGCCGGGAGGGAGGACGAGTCGGCATTCTCGGAGCCCGAGTTGGACTCGGAGCCTGCCTTGGCCTCGGTCGCATTGCTGCTCGTGCTCTCCTGGTTGGCGGATGGGGACTGGCTCTGGGTGCTGCCCGATTGGGAGTCGGCGGCGGTGCTCATGGTCATGGCGAGCAAGCTGGTGTCGTCCGACTTCCTTTGGCGCTTGTGCCTGTGCGCGTCGTCGTCCTCGCACGAGTCGGCCGGGCTGAGGAGGCTGTCCGCACCAAACGAATCGCCGGCGTCCAGGTCCTCGTCGTCGTTGCAGAGGTAGCTGGATGCGCTGAGCGACAAGGCGTCTGAGCTCGCGCGAGACCGGCTGATGTGGACAACGGGCGAGTCGCCCAGGTTGACAAGACCGTTGACAAAGTCGTCCTCCGAGTCGAGATCCGAGAGGGCGTCAAACGAGGGGAGGTTGTTGCAGAGCTGCGAATGGAACTCAAATGAGGAGTCGGGCGAGAAGGCGGGAGTCGCACCCCTCAGCACAAACTTTTGGTCTTCGTCCTCACCCGCGCAGAGAGTGGGGAGGGCCGAGAATTCCGGGGCCAAAGTCGAGTTGACAGAGCCCACGGTCAGATTCCGCGGGTCGCAGAAATCGTCCGACGAAACCGATCGCGCGTAGGGGGACGGAGAGGGTGAAAGGGACGGGCACGACGAGGCGGGAGACAGGAGGTCGCAAGCCTGCGTGTTGAGCGGAGCAATTTGGGGCAGCTGTGTTTGCGACGGCAGGTACACTGTTGCAGTTCGGGTTAGCGACCAAAAATTCAAAGTTCCGCCCAGGACGGTGATGCAAAGCCAAAGCAGGGCCCAGCTCCAGCTCCAACAACTTTCGAGCCAAAAACCACCCCAGCCAGCCAATTAATTGTTTCCCACTTCCACTTTTTGCACAACAGCCACAAAACACCCACACCCACGCACATCCGCAAACAACGAATCACGAGATAGGTATCTCCCCAAACCAATGCAAAGAGGAAAAGGTGAAAAGAAAACAGCAACAGACAGTAAAAAGGGAGAGCGACCTACCAGGCGTCAGCGGGGGAGATGCGCATGCAGACCAGTCCAAGCTGGGGAAGCGCTCAAGCTCGCCGTCCATGCCGCAGGCCTCCTTGCCGTCGAGGCCCGAGAACATGGGGTTCAGCGGCGTCTGCAGCATGTCACAGCTGCCGGGGCTGCTGATGACGCTGCCCGACGACGAGAGCGGCGGGGTCGACGGCGAGTAGAGCCCCTCAGGCTCGCACATCAGCTCCGTGTCCAGCACGATCGTCGGCTTGTGCGCGATGGGCATCGGCGATGCCAGTGGGGTCAGGGTCGACGGCAGGATCGGCACGCAGCCGTAGCCCTTGGGCAGCAGCGGCGGTTGCGAGCACGACGAGCCGGGCCGCGAGTAGACGGGTGTGGACGGCAGCGGGGGCACCACCGGGAGCATGTTCATCTGTGCCAGGCCGGGATGCTGCTGCGGGAGGAAGCGGCCGTGTTGCCGGCTCTCGGGGTTCGGGTCTGGGCTGTAGAAGAAGAAAGCCGGGCCGTTCGGCTGGTGTGCCATCATGGTTTCCATGTCGGTGCTGTTCAACTGCTAGTCAGCCAGCCATCCCAAGACCCCGTTGACCACTGCTCCCCGAGTTGAGACCAACCGATTTCTCTCTTCTCTCTTCGTTGTCGTTTAGGTATTAAGTATGAGTATATATCGGGCTTAGTATACAAGCTTTCGGGTGCGTCGTGTGCGTCGGCAGTGGCCAAATGATGGTGTGGTTTCGGTTCCGCTGGTAAGGAATGGATGGCAGTTGTGACCGTGGGATCAAACAACAAGCCGGTGGGTTACAAGTCTCGAAGAGAGTTGTTGTTGTACATGGACTCGTCCGAGGTTGACCTTCTCTCTTTCTCTCTCAAACACTCTTCTCACTGACTCCCGCTTGGTCTAGAGTCGCTATCGTCGCATGGAAGTCGAGGAGGGAAGACGGGGATATGGTTGAGCACCAGGTAGGTTGGGAGCGAGCTGATGTAAATGAAGGGCAGGAAACGGGTTCCAAAAAGGCTCGAGACCAGAAAGAAAACAAGAACCGACAGCTAAATGAATTAGAAAGAGGGGATCACGCGTCCGTCCGGGTTGACAGTCTGCCCATGTGGAGAGGAGGGAGGTGTCGAAGAAGGGAAGCCCTGGCGGATATGTACAAGACGGTGCCTCTCCAACCCACCCAAGATCAACGGCGGAGAGGTCGCAGCGACCGATGGTGGCCCGACTGGCAGACCGGCCGGGAGCCCACCCATGGGCCCGCCGTCTCGCTTGAAGTGACAAGGGCCAGGACCAGGATGCCACAGACCGACCAGGACTGGGTCGTCTTGGTTCCCACCCGGGCCCTTGCGACCCTTGTCTGCATGTCTGGGGCAAGGTGGAGAGGCAACATCAGATGGGTGGGTTCCTGGGTGGAGGATGGCGCAGCGACCAGCAGAAATTCTAAATCAGGAATGGTCCGGCCTCGCCCTCGAAAGTACCACAGCGCTGAGGGTACATTGACCCGCTGGTTGCCCGCCAGACGTTAGCGACCTGGCGGTGCCTGCACATCCAGCCGAGAGAGGGTTGGGTTCCTGGATCTCTCCCGAGGATGGTGGTTGAAGAGAGGACCTTGCGGCCCCCACCTCCATCACCTGTCTGCTTCTGCTTTCCTCAACTCTTCCCAGGTTGCCTGTCGCCCTCATCCCCCACCCGCGAGTTCAAGTGGTCTGTCTGCTGGAGTGGCGCGGACTCCACGAGCTTCGGATGGTGAATGGATGGGGGGTTGTTGGTATCTTGCCCCCATCCACCGACCGACAACTTCTCTTTTTTTTTTTCGCGACCTTGGGTGCAGGTGCTGGGACTTTTCGTAATGGCGGGTGATAGTGGTGCAGAGCATCCAATCCCAAAGAAGCAGAATCCTGGCGTGGCACCCACAACTGGCCAGTTTTCGCCGTCCAGTGGGCGCAGTGCATGGCGACTGGCCAACGGGAGTGAGCGACGAGATGCATAACGCCGGCGGCCGTGATGGCTTCCGCGGCGCTGATAGGCTGGGGGGTTCCACTCAGGCGGCCGTCCACAAGACTTGCACAGAGCGCACTCACGACCGAGACGCGGCGGGCGTCGAACAACAGGTCGGTCGGGGACACCTATTCGCTGCGTCACGTCAAGTCACACCCGCTGGTTCTTGCTCGCTGGCCAGTAACAACCGCAGGTGCCGCGCTGCAAGGCACGAACCCTCCGCTGGTGAGGCCAACCTGCATCACAGGAGCCCAAAGGTTCCAAGGTGATGGTCAGCGTCGCGCCGGCTGTTGTGCCTCGAGTGTGCCCATCGTGACCAGCGAGGCCGGCATGCGACGACACAGACTCACAGGCTCGAGCGGTTGGCTCGAGCCGATCACAGCCATCTTGGTTGCCTCGAGCGACGACAGAAGATGGTTGCCACTGATCGTCGGGTAGCGAGCCACGGGACAGAATGCGCTGCCGCGGCTACATTATGCCTTCTGGCTGGTTGAAACCCAGGTGGAAGCCACCCGCCCAGAGATTGTGACGGCCAACGAAACGGGCAGCGAATCACGGTCGACGGCAGTCGAGAATAGCATTGAATATGGTGTCCAGGTAACGTCAACCCTCCGAGCATCTTGTTCATGCTGTTTCCAGGAAATCACGCTTCTTTATTTATCGATGCGTCCTAATTTGGCGAGATGGAGATGGGTGCGAGGAAGGAGATTCCAGGAACGGGTGCTCTGCTTGGGGATGATGTTCTAAATCTGTCAGCACTGGGCAGCCGAGATGCGAAATGGACGCGGGATGGTTAATGGGATTCTTGGGTGGGCTGCCATTATTGTCATCCGACATGATGCAATCGAAAGGCACCGGCGACAGCAAGGCAGGAGACTCCAACATAATACCTGCTCACTTGCTGACCGTCCCCCCGCCGTCTCTTGGTCCGGTCAGCCTGACAATGCCCCTCCAGAGGTCGTCATGGTTGCAGGCGGCCTCGGCGTGCAAACTCGCAGAGACCAGAGAGAAAACATGAAACACCCGAGAGGGCCGTTGCGCGATCAAACGACTTGTCGATCCCAGGCAGCTGGAGGGTCGCGGCAGCCATTCAGAACGGCAGGAGCGTCCAGGGAACAGAAAAAAGTCTGCTGAGGTGCTTTGCATGCCGATAGCCAAACATCCACTCGGAAGGTGCGGTGAGGGCGTCAAAGCCCACCTCAAGGCTGCGCCTGCGGCCTGCAACCACTTAACGCGAGGGGATGTGCCCCATCAAGCCCAACAAGTCCAGTCTCGTCCACTGGCGATAGAGGATCACTCTGCGCGGTCGTGGTTGGTGTGACGGCCCGGGCACAACGAAGGGCGATGCGCCTTGGCCGGCGACATTCCAAGCTGACTCGGACGGAAGAACGCCTTCGACATGTTTCTTTCTGCCAATCTGGCTTCGTTTTTCAAGTCACCTCCGTCGTCTTCCATCTCGTTGGCAGCGGCGGGGCACTAAAAGTAACGCCCAGTCATCCATGGAGGGCAGAGACACACCCAGCGGCAGCCGAGTGAGGCAGCCCTCCACCCTTCCATTGGCAGATCCATTGGCAGATCCATTGGCAGATCCAAGGTCCCAATTCACTCCTTGAGTCCATGGATCCCACGACTACCGGCGGTTTTGGGTTTGCTGCAACCGGCTCAACAACATACAATGGCAGCCTTATCTGGCTTCTTCTTCATGTCGTTCGCTAGTTCTGTGGTTACACCACCAACCGTGCCCGGGCTTTGCACACAACGTTGCGGCGCTCACGTGCTAGGCAGGGCAGAACAGCCCTAAGGCACCGACCATGTGTCACCCTGCCTCGTCCGCCCACTGGCGACCTTTCCTATCGACGGTGGTGGCGATCAGCGTGTCATTGCTGGTTGGCAAAGCATTCCAGCACGCCCTGGACGGCGGGTTTGCCTCGATGGTGTTGCTCACCGCAAGAAGCCACGGCAGGGAGACAGTGTTGACTGCCGGCAAACAAACTGCTGGCAGCACGCCCGACGTTGAGACACCTTCGCCATGGGAGAAATGCGTTACTACACAGTAATCTTGGAGATCATCACCGTCTTGCCGGGTATTCACTTTCGGCAGCCCATGATCCGCGGCAAACCACGCCGCAGCGCCGGTGTTGGGCCGCTTGCCTCGCATTCACGCTGTTGGCAGCGTTTTAGCGAGCGAAAGGAATCAGATCGTTCCATCCTGCGGAGGAAACGAACGAGGTGCGACTCGGCCCAAAACCGTTGCAGCCCTCTCACGTTAAACGAGTCGCGGCCTTCTTCAGGGACGCTCCTCGTCGGCTCTCTCTCGTGCCAGCTCGAGAAGCAGCTTCGATCTCGTCTCGTCGGCTTTGCATCCTCTTTCGATCACGTCGCCGAGCTTGCAGAGACGGACCCAGGCCTCGTCATGGCGCTACAACTGCACTAGTTGTCTTCCCCAGATTCAAAGCCGAGGACTGAAGCTATTCTGCAAGTGCTGGGGCCTGGGCACGACGCTGTCTCGACACCTTGTACTTTGTACCGGTACCTCGCCCATACCTTTTGAACCCCGCTCGTCTTGGCTCCTTGCAGTAGCCGGTGCAGCGAACTCGGGCCACCTGCTACCGCACGCACTGGCCACTGTGCCGACGGCGGTTTGCCAGGCTTGACCCAGCGCAGGCTGAGACTTTCCACACACACTGGACACACACACACACGCCAACCAGTCGAAGGAAGTGGAAGTGGGGTGAGATGCAGCAAGCAGAGGTCGAGATGCCCGGGGCTTCTGTCCTAATGAGGCAACTCGTAGCTTTCGGCCAGAAGAGAAGGCCAAGGAAGATGGAATGGAATCTCTGAACACCACCTCCTCGTCTCCGGTCAACCGCACAAGTTTCATCCCACGAGAACCCTCCAGGCAGGCGGTCGAGTCGCGTTTCTTTTGGTCGCGTTTTTTTTGCCCTGGCTGGTAGCACGCTGCACGCCCGTGCTGGCTGCGTGGCATCTGCCGGCCCTTGCATGGCATGCCACTGACGCGTGCTGCTCCCAGCCGCACCATGCAGGCATGGCCATTTGCATGGAACTGTGTGCATATGTACCTATCTACTGTAGTATGCTGGACGACACCGCGGTGGGTGGGGGAGGGTCGCAAGATGGATGCAACTATCGAGCCTGACACACCACAGAGTGCTCTCGCTCGCGGTGCTGGGGGACCGGACAGACAGCGGAGACAGCGCAACCTGGCGCGGCAGGGGTCCAAAGCGCTTTTTCCTGTCTCGGATTAGCGGGGCCGGCTCCAGAGCTTGGGGCTTGTCAAATGCTGGTGGGGCTTCTGGTCTCGAACACGACGGGAAGCATGATCCGGGACAATGGCGAGGTCTTTTTTTCCCATCCTCCCTCTCTCGAAGGCCGAATGAGCGGACGTGGTGGGTTCTTGGCAATATTTCGCCACCGTGGGCCTGGGTCGGTCGTGTTGGAGAGCCCCGGAAAAGGCGCCAGTGCGTTGTGGGACACTTTTAGCCAGAAAGAGGCGATGTTGTGCCCAAACATCGAGTGTCGCCAGCACGTGCCCGGGGCTGATCCGAAGCGAGAGGGCCGTTTCTGAAGGGGAAAAAGTCGAACGAGAAAAAGAAAAGAGAGCGTGGAGGTCAGCCATGTAAATCTGAAACCAAGTGCCAATGGGGCTAGCATTCAAGGCACGTGGAGCAGCACATCACGTCTTGCTCTGGCGTGTCTGGCAACTCTCCAGCACGTGGAGTTTGAAAGACTTGCTGCTTCGGTGTGTCAAACCAGCTGTGGGTGGGTTATGCGTGGCGGTCTGGCAGTCTGCCGGGCGAGGGAAATATTCCGCTCCAGAAACCAGCCCTCCCCTGGCTTTCTGCTCCCTGTGCCCTGTCCTGTGGCCTGGCTCCCTGGGCCCTGGCTCTCGTTCGCACTCGCTGAGAGGACCTGGAAACCTGGTACGGACCGTTGACGAACGGGCCGCGGAGGGGACCCGTGGGTAATCCCAGGGATCCTGATAGCATGGACGGACTAACCCCCCAAAACGGGGGGGTGATGCCGCGTCGGTGACCCTCCCCGGATTTGCGGGAAGGGATCGGGCAGATGGCCTGCGTCGCGCTTCTCGAGAATTAGGCTACAGCATTAAGCCCGATGCGGTGCTGGCCACTTCGCTTGCCCTTGCTCGAGGGGACCTTCCACCCACCGCCATTTCCCATGCGCATGCGAGCCGTTCTCCGAACCTTGGATTTCATTTCTCGGGTCGCTGGGGGCGCGCTGGGCGCGCTGGGCGCTGGGCCCATGAATTGAACCAACATGGCCATTGTTCGGGGAATTCGACAGCCGGGGGGATGGGGTTTCTGAGGCTTGTGATGCCACGGGGCAGCGGCAACGACAATGAGATGATAGCAGCCATCGTGTTCAGACAGACGATGCTGGCGGTGGCGAAGTCAGTAATTGCATTGTTGACGACGCTAATTAGCTCTGTCCGCCTGCCAGATTGCTTTTCCGAGCGTTGTGGCGTCCCGAGTTTGTGCGACAGCCGTGTCGAATCTGGCTCCATCAAAGAGTTCAACGAACGGACATTCCTTCAGCGTTGGCTCGTCAACATCCGGCCAGCGTCCTGAGGGATCGACATACCAATGTCAACGTGAATAATTAGCCTCAAAGGTCCGTACACTACGGAACTGTGTGGTGTCCAGTGCACTGGATGAAGCTGCACAGGCTGGCATCGTCAATACTACTATTCCACGAACAGTTGCCGATGGCGCAATGAATCTGCAACGGGTCATTTCCCATCTCGGCGATTGGCAGCACGACCAACTGCTTCCCGCCAATGATAGCACCTTGCGCATTTCCCTGGTGCAGTGGGTGGTCCCCCAAAGGTCCAAGACTCCCAAAGGCTCCCCCACCCATCCCAGGACTCGTTCCCACGCGGATCCACTAACGCAGGAACAAGCACACGGACTCGCCCAATGGGGGGTTCCCCGGGCCATGCTGATGGGTCTTCTCGAAGGTTTCAGGGACCAATCTTGGTGCATGAAGAGAGGACGCCACTTTCAATTGGGAATCCGAGCCAGACAAGGGCGACTTGCCGCTTCTGTCCTGACGTTCCCGAGGGAACCCCAGCAAGCGTGGCGGATAGTTACCCCTCATGATGGACCCTCCTCCAGCACGGACGAGTTGTGTTGATTGATGGCTTGTCGCGGTGTGAATGTCGACTTGTCCAGACTGACTCGTATCGCGGGAACCACGTCTGTGACGTCGTGCGTGTGTTTGTATTATTTTCATCTGGTGTTGCACCGCACCAGTGCATCGCATCACCCACTTGTGTCTGGTCCCGGCATGGAGACACACCAAGAGGATGCATCGAATGGTATCCCAACTTGGCAGCAGCTTCAGCAACAACTGTTGCAACAATCAACCCCGCCATTTTCTCATTCCCGCCATCCACCAGAGTTACCTTAGCTGCTGACTGCCCAGGCAGTAACAGTGCACAGCTTTAACCCCATCCAGCCGGGGTTTCCATGGCGCTGGAGAAGCCCAGCGTTACGGTATCCTCTCTTTCTTGCAAGTTGCAACTGAAGATCGGCGGTCGGTTTTACGTAAGGTATCGATTCCGCTTTGGCTGCTGAGCTAAAACGTTAGACGCCGAAGCTTGGGGGACGCCGTCGTGGTTAGCGCGGCGGACGGGCCACCCACAGGTCGTGAGGGGTGACCGTGCACCGTTGTGGTTTGGCTATTGTGGATTGTGGATTGTTCTTGTTGATCGTCTCGACAAGCTTTCCACCTTGATGGTTATCAGCTATCAAGGTGGGATGCCGGGATGGGGACGGGATGGGAAATCGTGAGTCGTTGATGGATGGCTTGTTGGAATGGGATAAGATGGTGCGAGAAAAGATTCATGTCCAGCCACCAGCTGCGTGGCCCTGTCTTGGCTGCATCAGGTCCATGCTGATAAGGGCTGCTGGTTGGTCGTGGGGTTGGACTTTCAATGCAGGAACCGCGATAAGATGTTGCCGCGTCGTGCGATACCTTAGTTATTATTGATACTCTGCGGATTTGCCAACTCCACGGACTCTAGATTGCCTGAGTCTGAGTATTCGTATCTGCTATCAACTATCCGTACTTACTTAGTAACCTGAGGATCTGGATGATGATATCCTAAAAGCAACAAGTAGCGTCAGCACTTGAAGACGCGGGTTATCTGCGTGTGGAACTAAAAGTCCACGGCTTGCCGACCTCATCCTTGGCTCGACGTTGGCCTTCAGCTCACTATCCGTGGGAGCGATGTCGGCTGGACAGTGCCGGCTGTGGTGTCGTGAGAGCCATGTTTGTGTTTGTTCGGCGTTCATCCTCGTCTCTAGCACTTTGTTTCCTTGCTTTTTGCTCGGACACTTTCACTAGCTAGCGCAGACGTTAGCCAACGCTTCTTCTCCAGGCTGAATTCAGCTCCACCACACGCACAAACACTGTTCGCAAGCATGCCCAGGGCAGAGAGCACAGTGCACTCCATACAAGCACTCAGGATCGGCGGCACTGACATGTCAGAGCTCACAAGCAACCTCACTAACTCGCTAGTCCAATCCACAATTCTAAGTTAGCCTCGTCGTTGACGCAGATCCGATATGCAGCCTCGGGAACTCTTTTTCCGTCTTTGGTCGTCAGGTCGCCGAACAGCGTCACTCCGTCCAACGGTGATGTGATGCAAGGCAACATGGCTGGACGTCACTACAGGCATCTTTCTCATCATGGAACCAACCCACCTTTCTATGTAGGTCTGAAACAAAAAAAAGAAAAAAAAAGAAAAGAAAAAAGAAAAAACCAGCCAGCCCTGTGGGTCAAACCATCCTCTCACACGCACACAATATCACACAATGCAACGCACACCGAAGAAGAAAAATAAGTTCAGACCAAACACAAATAAAACAAAACAATAAAATAAAAAATATACTCTACATAGAATCCTGCTGCACTGCAACCCTCGCCACCAAAGAAAAAGACAGAAAAAAAAGAGGGACAAGACACCGGATTGCAACCCGACACACACCCGCAAGCTCAGGAAGGGTCCATCCATTATCCATGCCCATGTCTGGGGCCGACCCGCCCCGCTTCTACTATGTAGTTGGTTGGTTTGGTTGTTAGCCCGCGCCATGCCGCTTGCTCTCTGGCTTCTCCATCCACCAACCGCTTCTTTTGGTCTTGTTGCCTGGCTGCCTAGCTGCCTGGCTGCCTGGTGGTTGGTGGTTGGTGGTTGGTGGTTGGTGTTTGATGCCTTGGTTTTTGCAATCGGTTTCCGAGTGTAATGGTAGGGTAATAAGTCTGGTTGTTTTTTTGTTCCTGGTTCCATGTTGGTGAGTTTTGGGTTTTTGTTCCTGGTTCCATGCTGGTGAGTTTTGGATTTATTTTTGGTGCGGAATTGGTGGTGGTTTTTGGCCACTGGTTTGTTTTAGTTAACGAGCCGACTTGCAAAGTAGACACAGCAACGACACGCAAGTGGATTTTTTGGGGTAACAGTTACATCAACTGATGGGTGTATGTCCGTCTTCGGTGGCAGGCAGAAAGGCTGATGGGGGAATGTGAGACTTCTACCGGCTCTGTGGGCCTGCTTTCAGCGTTCTTGCCTTTCTTCCCTGCTTCGGGGGTTTGTGACTGATCAGTCGGTCGTCGGTCGTCGGTGAGTTACTGGATAGGGCGGGTTCAGATGATTGGTTTCTCTCTTTTTGCTCTCTCTCTGTCTCCCTCCACTTCCCCGAGTGCCAACCAGAGCTGTCGACACATCTGATTTGAGACTCGCCCTGTGGAGTCACTTTTGGCTTGTCTTGAGTCGGCAGTCAGCATCACCGATCCGCATCACCATGCAGGGCGCGATGCTGTCGGTGGTTTTATTTTTTTCTGGACTTGTTCTTCCGTTGGTTGGAAAGGGTCCTGCGGAGTCGTTCGTCGCGTTCTGGAAGCAAGGCTGTCACACCGGCACGACTGGCTACGTCATGTCTTGCTTTGCCCCGCGATACCTGCAGCCAGAGACTTTGAGAAAAGGCACCGAGTGGGAGGGGTCAGTCAGCTCGATGTCGTCGTCTTGATTTGGAACATGTTACAACCCACCTACCTGCACAGTATGGTGTCATCCAGCCCGGCAGGGACATCACATGAAGTGTACTGTACTTGGTCGAGAGTCAGCTATCGTCGAGAAAAAAAAGTCCCGAGTTTTTGGTACTGTAACATCGACTTCTTTTCGTGCCTTGGCAGATCGGCTCCGAGACACTACTACACTGCACTACTGTCTGGTGTAAAGGCCGGGCGGGCGAAGCGGCGCATGCGGCGGGGACACTGCCTGGTATCTGTGGTCCGTGGATGGAGAGGACGTCGGGTCTCTGGGGAAAAGAACGATCCTACTGGCCAGCATGCGCGGTCCTCGATCCTCGATCCTCGATCCTTCTTTGTGTTGCAAGTCCGTCGTCCCGCGGTGGCTCTGTGCCGCGTCGTGGCACAGCACTCCCGCTTGCTCTCACTGCCGGGACGGGAGGGGACCAACCAGACTGGCCACTGGGCAGCTGGGGACCAACTGTCATGGCCTTGCGCCGGCCGCCGTGGGCGTATTACTACATAACTATCTCGTTTGGTTGGCTGGTTGGCTGGTTGGTACTCACTTGGGAGGCCTTGTGAAGGCGGCCGCGTCGCCCGGCTTGTATGCGTGTGTGTGAGGGAAAGGTAGAGACGGCTGATCTGGAGTAGGCCTTTCCGTTAGGTATGTTGGGTTGCGTCCAACTCCATGTTACTCGGCGTGTTGGTTGTTGCTGTTACCGGGGACGCCGATCTCTTGTCAAACCGAAACACATGATGGTAGCTCGGGTCAAGCAGCTGAACACCTACTACAGTACATACCTCCAGGTAGTTACCCTAATTAGGCGCTTCCTCGGTGTGGTGGTGCTGCGATACGGCCACGGCAACACCGCCAACAGCAACAACCATCCATCTATCACTTCACTACCAGCCAACCAGCCATCCTTCTTCCCTCGGTCGCTCCCTCTGTCGGCCCACTGTGTGTGGCCCCTCGGAGGATTCCCGGCCGACCGGCTGTTGACCCCAAGTCTTGACTCCAACAGCAGAGTTTGGGGGATTTGAGTTTGTGTTCTTGGTGTTACCCCGGAACTGCGCCGTACAATCCTCTACTGACCACCCTTGGCTGTGCCGCTCTCGGGTTGAGTACAGGGTGGCAATGTAGTGTACATACGTGGCTCTGTGGCGATGGCAACAGACACCCGGAGAATGGAGGGGATGGTCGGTCTCCTGATTTGGCAGTTCATCTTTGTCGTGATTGTTCTGCTCGGGGAATACAAAGTGCTGCGTGTTCTCTGGGTTGGGGGTGCCGAGGTAGAGTCTCTCTGTGCCGTTCAGTCGTCACAACCGTGACTCGGTCCGATCCATGATCTGGGTTACACTTGGTCTTGGGAGTAACTGTGCCGGGCTGGCACTGGCTTGGGTGACTTATGTGACATGGTAAACCGGCACTACACAGAGTGATGTGGTTTGCTATCTTGTATATTGGCAAGCGTGGTGGAGGGATGAGAGACTTTGCTCTTCAGGGGCTTGCGTCGTTACTCGCTCCATCTCTGTCGATTCTGTGCGGTTAGCCCGCCGTATTATCCCTGTTGTTTCCTAGCAACAAGTCTAGAAGTGTAATGTTGGTGCGCGCGCGTAATTTGACATTCACTGGATAAACATGGTTGGACTTTCGCAGTAATACCCCGAAGTCAACGCTGGTATGTATGATGAGCGGGTGAGTAAATGTTGGGATGCTTCTCTTCATCCTCTACATTCAAAACCCCTGCCCACCTTGCCAGATGATTGCCAGTGCGCACCAGCTCTGGTGATTCTCCATCCATACCAGACATATCCATCGTAAATCCTGTTCCTATGATGCCCAAAGCTCCCAAAACATCAGCAATCCAGCCTTATAACGCCCCCAAGACGTAAACAAAACCACCCCCCTTTACCCCTATTCCTACGTTCCCATAAGCAAACATAAAAATCACCGCTGCTCCAATCTCCCCCCCAATCCCCTCCAAAAAGCACACCTCCCCATCTCCGCCTCTC
Organism: Chaetomiaceae sp. PYS4301M; assembly: GCA_023628425.1. Taxonomy (NCBI): domain Eukaryota; kingdom Fungi; phylum Ascomycota; class Sordariomycetes; order Sordariales; family Chaetomiaceae; species Chaetomiaceae sp. PYS4301M. Next base: position 93,965 of record JAMAKR010000072.1, read on the forward strand.
CAACCTCCTCCATCCTGGTACCCTCCGTCTCCACCACCAACCTCCTCCTCCTTTTACCACCCCCCTCCTCCTCCTCACCACCACCACCACCCCAAACATCCCATTTAACCCCCTTGCCCCCCTCCCCCTCCTCCCAATCCCCATCACCGCCCAAAAGAGAAACAGGAAAAAAAACATTCGGATCCAACCCCCTAACAAACGAAAGCCAATACCCCATGACCAGCGGCACAACCCGCGCGTTGTACGTCCTGTAGCTGGCTCTCGCGCCGCCGTTGGGGCCGAGCGCGTCAGGGCCAAAGATGGCGGCTGCGTCAAAGATGTGGGGCACGCCTAGGCCCTGGGCGAGATTCTCCTCGTCGTGGACGTTGTAGCGGTAGGCGTAGAGCTGGGAGTCATCATGGTGCGCGAGGATGGAGGTCAGGAGGTTGTTTTGTGGGCAGATGAAGGTGGCTTCGCCGTAGATTTGGCTGGCGGTGGGGAAGTAGGGGTTGTGGGCTGGTAGGGAGGGGAGGACGGGGTATTGGGTTAGGATGGCTGCTGTGTTGTCGGGGGTGAGGAGAGGGTAGTTGTTTTGAAGGAAGTTGGATATGTCGGACGGGGTGGATGCGTTGGGGGTGAAGACGGAGCCTTCTGTTGATTTTGTTGTTGTTGTTGGGTTAGTTTTCCTTTGGCTCTGCTACCAAGTAGGTAGTGTTTGGGATGGGAACGGTAAAAGGGGATGCCGACGTACCATTCGTGGAGATGCCAAAGACCATGGGCACGCGGACAAACTGCCCCGTCTCAAACAGGCGGTAGGGCAGATCACGCAGAAAGTCTCCGTCGATGCAGGGCGTCCAGTAGAAGAGCGGTGGCTGTGACCGGCCGGGAAAGGGTTGGGCGTAGTTGGCAGCCTGCTGGAGCACGACGACGTCCTGATCGCGGAGACAGGTCATCTGCTCAGCCCGGGGCACGCTGCCGCACCCGGTCTGATCCAGGACCCGGTCGAACTGGTACTCGAGCTCCGAGACGAAGGGCTGGGCCGGGGAGAATACGGACTCAGCCATGGCGCCGACGAAGAGGTCGTCGTTGCGTCCGCCGTATGCTGCCAGGTGCATGGCGACGGACCCGGCCCCGGCCGAGGCACCATGGATCACGACGTGGTCTGGGTCGCCGCCGAACTGAGCGATATGGGCCTTGACCCAGCGCATCAGCATTCGTTGGTCCAGGAGACCCGAGTTGAGAGCACCGTCAGCCCTCACCCGCTCGCTCGCAAGGAATCCCCAGAGCCCGACGCGGTAGTTGAAGTTGACCAGGACGATCTTGTGTCCGGATCTCTGGACAACCTCAAAGCCGTCCCAATTGACATTGCTGTTGGCCACATATCCTAGAGCCACGAGGGTCAGTCAGGGGTCAGTCAGGGGTAACTCGCCCCTATTACAAAGACTGAGAACTTGGACGTACCGCCGCCCTGGATAAACACCCACACCGGCAGCCTCGACGTCTCGTTCACCCCCGTCGGCGCCCACACGTTCACAAATAGACAATCTTCGTCCTGGCCATCGGCCGGGTAGCCCGCTCCCGTTGCGAGGCATCTCGGGGCGTACTGCCACAGTGTCAGCAGGCAGGTGTTCCTCGCTAGTAGAGACAATACATGTGCTTTGTAAGAATACGATACCTTGATGGCTTTCTCGACGGTCCCCTCCTCGGTTCTCAGGGGTTCGACAGGTGCCCGCCATCTGAGATCCCCCACCGGCGGTGACGCATACCGCATGCCCAAGAAGGAATTCACCCCGTTGGACCAGTGCGAGCCCTCGTAGGTCGTGTAGCTGAGGTTGACCGTGACGGGGCCGACGAGAGACGGCTGTGGGAGGCACGGGAGAATCAGTCTTGTGAGGCAAACCATCTTGAGGTGATAAGGGATGGGTGAAGGGGGTTTAGCGAAGGGGACGGTGAGGATGGGTATTGCGCACTCTGGGAAAGAGGGGATGTTATGTGCCGGGGCGGTGTGCAAGTGTAAAAGGAGGGGGAGTAGATCAGCACAGCATGGTGATAGATGAGATGTGTGTTGTGCAACAGAAGGAGGCCATGCCGCGATACTTGAGAATGAGAAGCCAACAAACAACGCAGCCCGAGATGCGACGAGATAACATGTTGGCATCCCGAGGCCACCGCCCAAACTTACCCTTTCCACAGCAAACCCCCTCGACCCCAACACAAGCACCCACATAACAAACTGCACCACCACAACCACCACGGTAGACAAGACCAGCATGACCATAGCCTGGTCAGACGGCTGCTGCTGCTCGTAGGCCACATATTGACTCCCATCCGTCTTGACCGCCAACGGCAACCCATCCCGTCCTCGCGCAGGGTCCCTCATCACCATCATCGGCGGCAGCGGCCATCCCGTCCTCCACGCAGGGCTTCCGCGTGCCATCAACTAAGATAGCTACCTAGCTCTCTTCAACCCTGATGTTCCTCCACTGACCCTGATCCTGACCCCGAGCCTGGTATGTCTCCCAATCCCGGTAAACACCTCCTACCCACCATTTACCCTCCCTGCCTTCCTCCAAGTACCACGTATGCGAGGTAGGTCACGCACATCCAGTGCAGTATGGAAGATGCACATCCACAAACACAACAGCACAAGCCACGGCGGAGCAGGGGATGCTTGAAGGGTTGAAGGATCCAGGCCAAGAAACGGAAAGGGGAGGGCGGAAGGTGGCCCGCGGATAACACCAACTAACCACCCGCTGGAAAGAATCCGTCTAGAAAAAGCGAATCGATGTGTCGTGTTGGACCCAACAATAACCACAACGTCACCAGAAGTTGGATGTTCACTTGGAAGTGGGTGTGTGGGCCAAACACCCCCCCGTACCCGCCCCAGCCGCACTAGATCTGGCTGGTCCGGAAACCCGTGCCGCTTATCCGGCTCACAGAGACCCAACATTCACCTCATCGCAGCTTCATGGGATGGGCTACCCACTTAGTATGCATTCTTAATTTTACTTGTCAACAACGCTTCATTCCATATCGTGTCATGCCATGCCGTGGGGTGCCATGGGATGCCACTCATCGATTCCACGTATGTACCTCCTTCCGGGAGGTACTTACTCAGTGCTTACCTCCCACAACACACACAGAGAGGCCCCCTGATCTAGTTTCGTCTCGCTTAAGAGGTTGGCGGCTCGAGAACTTGTCAACTCAGATAGTAAGTAAGGCAGTCGCGGTAAACGAAGTAAGGGAAACAACCAAACAACAAGGAACCATCCCCCTGGTTCTTGGATGCTCACATCCACACAGTAGTAGACAGCCAGTATTGTGTACACCAGCAATACACATTCGGTACTAGACGCGCAGAAGTGAACAAAAATAAAGGACAGTAAATACCAATAACCAGACCCCCAGCAACAGATGCCCAGTGTCCGGACCAACATGGAACCCAACCCTCCTCGCTTCTCAATCCCCACTTTAGTCAGTCTGGCCCAACCCTGACTGCTTCACTCCAAATGCTACGAGTCTGCCAGGCTCCAAATCATTTCTTCT